>CM076576.1:450183102-450191252 GCA_034641835.2 Pinus albicaulis
TTATCATTTAATAAAAAAATGTATTTAATATGTGAATTATTCAGCGACGTCAACAGAGAGAGCAAAGGGAACAACAAGAGCATGTGGAGGACTATTATAAAATGATTCAACAATGGGAGGGAGGAGGCTACATCCTTGAAGGGGAAAAGTGGGTTATTAGGACAACTGATCTATAGGTGGGATGCCCACCGATAGGCTTTCCGGGTCAGTCCTGCAGAATGGTACAAGCCCACTGAGGAAGACATCTATTTTATTACTGGCCTATCTAGGAGAGGGCAGGATTTTCCCCAGTTCCCAGATGTGCCTATCTATTATGCAGCATGGAGTCAATTTTCATACTCTGAGAGATAAATTAGGGACGATATACTTTTTCCTCCATAATTTTAGGTGTTTAGTGGTCAGTTACGCATTGCTTTGTTTGGTCCAGAGGAGGTGAGGTGCCTCTCACTACTACTCATGACCATTGCACACTATACTAGTGATGGGCAGAGCATTAGTTGCCCACTTTTATTTTATGTTGATTCTTTATTCCAGAAACCACGAGTTGTGAGATGGTTTGCCATTTTTTTGCAACAATTTTATATAACATTAGATAGATTTCGTTCTCAAGCACGTAGGAGGTTGACCTTCCCTTTTTCTTCAGAGCTATTTTGCTTATTTTTTGAGTGATTTCCGGAGATGAGGCCTAGTTTCGTTTGGCAGCCTCGTAGGCTGATGTTGCATGTACAGATGGAGATGTGGGGCCAGATGATGCCCAAGTGGGCCATGTTCGACTATCCGGCTAGGATATCTAATGATGCAGTGGAGCTGCTCTCCAGTGTTGATGATCACTCGTTCGTGAAGGTGTCGTGTCTATACATGGGTTTGGATTGACGGGGGTATACCAACCTCCTTTTCACACAAGATGATCCACTAGATGCTAGAGGTAATATTAATTTTTTCTTTAAATTAATGTAGTTTCACTTTATTGTCTTAATTAATTAATTAGAATAAAATTTATTCTAACATGTTCTTTAATTTGTTTTATTAAATTATTTAATGAAATTGACTAATTATTGTTGTGTACTATATATTTTGTAGATATTAACACATTTGTTGGGGACATGATTCCATCCCTACTGGATGATCCAGTAGATCAGGACAAGGAGATGGCAGTGGTGACGGATTAGGGTGACAGACTTGATCCTCGGGTGCAGATACCCGTGGTGATGTGGCATAGGGCAGACATACAATTCAAGATGGAGTTGGGCGACCGACTGTGTCAACTCCTGGTTGGTGAAGGAGTTTTCCCTACTATGATCAGAGAGATCTAGGTTAGTCGTAGGCTCAGATAGATTTGGAGAGACATGCCCCATTATATGATGACCCTTATGCGTCATATCGTTGGAGCTTATAGGATATTGGATGCTAGGAGGGAAAGGGGTTGTGGAGATGTGCGACAGAGCAGCTCATAAAATGATCATGATCATGATCGGAGTGATCATAATTCTAGTACTCCACCTCCTGCTCCTTCACCTTGCTCCATAGATGAGCAGCCAATGTCGAGTCCTAATTAATCAGCAGGTATCTTCTGATTAGTCACCATCGACTCAACAAGCACCTAGTCCTGACGAGACACGACCATCGACTGAGTAGGCACCTAATCCTAAGAAAGTAGGTCCATATGAGTAGGCTATACCATCGACTCATCAGGAGGCACATCCTAAGTATACTGCACCATCTGATCAGAAGACACCTCCTGAGTAGAGTGCGCCATCTAATCAGCAGGCAGCTCCGGGGCAGGCACGTCATCCATATGAGCACGAAGTTGAACCATCGACTAGTATTAGTTATAGTATTTATGTAGTACCACTAGATATTTGACATTTATATGCATTTCTATTACAATTTTATATTTTTGACATTATATATCTATATATATATATACATGGGGCATGTATTTTATGTTCATGTTGATGTAATTAATTTACATGTTGGTGTTCATCATGATGTGTATATTGTTAGCTCATGTTAGATATGCTCATTTAATGTTCTTTTTGATAGATGTGTATGTAATAGCAGTTATTTGACATGAGATGTATATTGGATGTTTGTGTTGTGATGATGTTATACAATGCTTGTGTTTTGTTAGATGATCATGATCACGGTGATTAGAAGATGTTAGTGAATTTGAATGTGTATTTTAGAATGTGATGTTTTTACGATGGTTATCATGATCATGATGTTTATTTTTAACATTACATCATGATATTTAATAAATATTATGTATTGGTAATTGTAAAATTGTGTAATTGTAATTGTAATTGTATGTGTCATGATTGTAATTCTAATTGTATGTAAAATTTTAAAATTCAATTGTAATTGTTAGGTACCTATATTACTAGTGTAGTCCCTTATTTTTGTTATTGTAGCCCCCTTATTGCTATTTTTGTACCCCTATAACCCCAATATTGTTATTATTGTGCCCTTATATTATTATTATTAGGTCGTCTAGGATTATATTGTGACCCCATCGACTCCTATATATAGAAGGAGGTTTTGTCATTTGTATCATCCAATAATTGTTCATTTATGTAATGTAAAGGAGGTTTCCCCCTAGAAGTTGCTTATTTCTAAGGCGTTGGTCTATCTTTTCTTCTATTTTTGGAGTTGGTTTCATAACATTTGGTATAAGAGCTTTGGATTCTAGGGTTTTTCTGCTCCAAACAGGTCATCGTGGAATTTTCACTATAATTTATTTTCTACGAAGGTTCAGAAGCTGGAATTTTTATCACACGAACCTAAAATCCTAAGGAACATTGTGTAAAAATTTCCAATATTGGTTCACAATATTTTCGGAGATATGAATTGTGGAATTTAGGGTTTTTTTAGGTTCCCAAATTTCATCTCAAAGAGGTGACCGTGGAAAAATTTGTCATTTCTCTCTCTCTGACCATCAGATTGGAATTCTATAAAAAGTGGTCACAAGTACACGGAGTGTAGTTTCGTTTGTATCAATTTTAGATCCGAAGGAGAAAAAAATGACATGTGGCATGCCATACATCACTCTACTGAACCAATCCATAATTAGGTCATTGTGCGAGATTGGACATAACTTTGACTCGAAGAATCCAAATTAGGTCAAACTTGTGGCATTCGAAAGAAGATTCATAGAGCTACTATATGACCGAATTTCAGATATTTAAGATTCTAAATGAACGAGATAATTCAGTTTCAATATTGAGCTCCTAAAAAGAAAGAAAAACGTGTGTATTTGTTTTTCTGAAATGCATAAGTCTTGTTTGAAGAATCAAATTGAATTGATTCCAAGGGTGTATTGTAGAAGAGATATCAATATTGGGTTATAAAATTCCCCCTAAAAAGAATTAGACACCCATTAAGCCTTAAAAATTCTCTATTATGACTCCTAAAGATGAAGAAATGCAACATGACATATCAAAATTACAAGAGCATGTGCACCAAATTTAGCTCTCGCAAAGAGCAACAAAAAATGAAATGTAAGTTGTGAAGAAAGGTGTGGAAGCTAAGATGGATGGTTTGAAGAAAGGCGTGGATGGTTTGAGGAATGGCATGGAAACTGGCATGGAAGCTAAGACAGATGACATGGAAGCTAAGATCAATGAAAAAAAGAAAACATTAAGAATGATCTAAAAGCAGACATGGAAGGTTTGACAAATTTGATACAAGAAATGTTTCCTAATGGAAAAAAGATAGTAGATGAAACTCATGATGAGAAAAAAATAAATGTTTATTGTGATTTCATAAACTCTAACTTTGGATGGAAGACCCACGATATTCCAAAGATCGATATGAGGAATTTTGATGGCAAGGATCCCGTAACATGGATACTACAGATGGAGCAATATTTTGATCTCAATAATGTGAAAAACACACAACAGGTACGCATTACAACTTTATATTTAGAACAAAATACATTTGTATGGTATCAATGGCTTTGCTAAGGTAAAAAAATTGTCACTTGGTCAATTTTTATGGAGGAAATGATAACACATTATGAGGATACAAAGAGAAACACATTTTTTATCCAATTGATAAATCTCAAACAAAAGGGTTCACTGGTGGAGCACATTGAGGACTTTCAAAAATTGAATATAAGGGTAACTAATATTCTAGAAGAACACGATATTGATGTATGATTAGGGACTTTAAAGGATAACATCCATCATGAGGTTCACGTTTGGGAACCTGATTCATTGGAGAAGGCATTCAAGTTGGCAAGAAAAATCGAATGTAAAATTACGGTGACAAGGAAGCCTACCACTCACATCTACAAATATGGAAGTGTTGCTACTCCTAGGCTTTTACAACCTACGAGTTGGACACCACAACAATTGGAAGAAAAAGGAGCAAAAAGGCGTTGCTACAGTTGTGATATGAAATACACTAAAGGTAATAAGTGTGCTGAGAAAAAAATATTTTACATAGATTGTGAAGAGGAGGAAGAAAATGAACAAGACACTTCAAAAGAAGAGGATATACACCAAGAACCAACCCTAGAAGAAGAATAAATGAGTCCGACCATATTGTGTAATGCATTGGCAGGAATTACCACTCCTCAGGCTCTCAAGATAGAAGGACATCTCAAGAAGAAAAAGGTAATAGTGTTGATCGATTCGGTTAGTACCCATAATTTTGTTCATTGTAAGGTAGCCAAGGAATTGAATTGTTTCTTATACCCAACACTAGAATGTCAAGTGATGCTTGCAAATAGTTTCATAAATAGTTACTATTAAAAATATATATATAATAATTTCAAAAATATTTACTATTACACCAAAATATAAACTACAAATATTTGTTTTTCTACTAATTTCGTTTGTTATGTATATTTTAAAGAAAAAGGTATATTTGTACTCACACAATAATTATATGCATTCTATGTAATATGGATGAAGTAGGGTAATAATTGATATTTAATGTTGAGAATGGGAAGGATGGTAATTTTTTACCATGTAACTTGGAAGTGTCCTTGATGAAACAAACATGTTTTCAATTCAAAGGTAATGGGAAAGTTGCATATGAATACCTATTATGTATTTGATCTTAAAAAACTATATACAAATTTTTTTTTTGTTAATAAAACAATGTTTTTGTGTTGATAGACACATTCTCAAAGTTAACAAATATTATAAGATATGTGATTTAATGTCGAATTTGATGTGTGTGTGTGTGTGTGATAATGCCCACATGGGATTTGAACTAGTGACTTATCACATGGAGTGCCTTAAACGTGCACCCATTCATCATTAACCGATAGATTGGATCACTATATTAATTTTCATCTATTTCAATATTTTCAGAAAGGAAAATAATTGGGTTAATTAACTTGCAATGTCATTTTAACAACTAGTCATGGTTTGGAGAATTGGGGTTTGAAACCTTCTGGATTCATTTTGAGGCATAAAACAACATTTTATTGGGTTTAAAACTTTCATTATTTTTCATTGAAACCTAGGACACTCATCTACGGATAGATACCTTTAAAAAGATGTAAGTATCACACAAATCAAATTTATGATGCAAATGTTATGCCTACCATGTTAACCACCATGGTACAAGAGTATTCCATTCAATTCCCCATCACTCATGAAAATAGGACTAGCCATGTGTGGAATTTTAGGAAGACTCTAGAAGGTCCAAAACTATAACTATAGTTGAGATTTCAGAGAGTCATACCTTACCCTTTGTTGGATATCAAATTATGTTAAATATTGGGTTGCTAGGAGGAGTAGGGGTTCCATTCTATGCTATTGAATTTTTCTCCAGGGTTGATTAAAGAAACTGTGAGTGAGAAGCGAGAGAGTTGAATAGATGGGGTTAAGGTTTAGTAGAAAACTTCCAGGTCAAAATTCTCAGGTAACCCCATAGAGATTACATCTTTCTTTGTACTTTCATATTTCATACTAAAGAAAAGAAAGCAAAGAAACCTCACCTTTGTTTGGTATGTGTTATATTATTTCATGACTACCTATGCGCATTATCATTGCATGGTGTGTAGTTAGAGTATTATAGGTAGGTAGAATCCCCTTTGCATAGGGGTTCTGAGGTAATACCCATATATATATAAATGAATATACATAAAAATCCTTTTGGATTCGTGATCTAGGTTTACAAGGTAAAATAGCTATATTAATATGTTTGTTTTCCATTGCAACATTTTTGTTTTAATAAGAATATATTTACAACAATTAGTCGTAGACATTTAAAAATTTCATTTGATATTAGAGTAATTTTTGTTCCAATGGGATGCTTTTGTCGCTAAAAGGCTTTCCTCAAGCTTGTGGCAGAACCCATTTTAGAGGGAGGATTGTGGAACTGATTCTTGTGGTGAAAGGAAATGGCGAGTAGTTAAAAGATAGATTAATAAATTTAGTGGGTATAGTTTTGATTTGTGGAATATCAAAATGGAATAACTATTGGTGGAAAATAATTAGTGGATCACTATGGATCTATGTATTGCATCGATCGGGATGTTGATCCGAATTTATGTAGGAATGCAACATAATATAAATATGAACATAGGCATAAAGATCTAGTAGAAAGAATATAACTTCATTTCATTAATATCAAAGAACTGAAATATTCTTATATACAAAATGGAAATAAACTATGTTAGGCAATGGTAGCTTATATTTTAGAAGAGATGTGGCAACTATATGCCTCTAAATTATGTTACAATGATGCTGAAAGGCCTATTTATTATTGAGAAATAATAGAAAACTCTAAACATCCAAAAAACTAACCCTAGCAAATGAAGTGCCAAAAATATGGGCCGTGTTTGGTTAAATTGGTACATTAACTTCTCGGGGTTGTAACTTTGGCATACGATCTTTGTTTGACACACATAGTACCTCGTTAGAAAGAATTATCCGAGGACTACAAATTTCAAGTGGTCAACAACAGGGATAATTTTAGGGGCGAATTTTAGCCCAAAGGCGAATTTTAAGGGATTTTCAATTTTAATAGGGCAAATTTTTTACATAAAACCCATTTTCTATAGTTTAATAAAGTTAGCCCAATAAATATTTTAAAAATAAATAATTATTAAGTAGTAGCCCACCAAAAAAAAGGGTGCATAACATGGAAAAATGAAATTCGCCCCGATTTTTTTCTTGTGGAGCAAATTTCCATGGCATTCGCCTGGATATGCTTCTGGTTCAAATGCCACTGTGGCCATCGCTATTTTTATTGAATAACCAAGTTAAGAGAAGGAGGTAGATTACAATCTGTCTGATACGCTGATCTATCAGAAATGAATGGAATAGTGACTTTTTATCCTTGAATTTAGAACAATCTCCCACAACCTGCACTTAAGAGAAATGAGACCGCGATTTTTTTCAGAGAACAATTGAATCGAATATTTTGGCGAATGTGGGGTTTGTACTGCTGCATTAAAAACCAAAGTTCATGACAGAATTGGATGGAGGAAAAGGGTTTAATGGCTAAACCCTCGTCCTTCTCTTCATAGTGGTTCCGGAGAAGGAGGCGCAGGTTCTCATCCAGGACATTTGTGCGATTATTTGCGTTTTTAGCGATAATGGCATTCTTGCCACCGATCTTCTTTCATTTCAGATTAAAGCGGCATGACCAGGTACACCCATATTTCCATTTTATCATGGATTTGAAATATTTTTGCTGTCAAAATCAGACAAATTTTCACCACCAAAGTTTTCTATCCAGTTGCTTCGGCTTTTTGAATAGAAAATTAAAGCTATTGGATCAACACGTTTTTGCCCAGTGACTTATTATTCCAAGCACCATCGAGCACTGCCAATTGTAAAAAATACAATAATTTTCAGTTTTGGTTCATTTGTGTAGAGTGCTGTGAAGGATAACATTCAAATTTTGTAAATTCACTCAACTTTAGTAAATTCATTTTATTTTCAGTGATTCAGAAAACACATTCATTCTCAGTATTATTTCTTTGGTGAGGTAGACGTATTTTTTCTTTTTGATATGCGGGGAGCTATCAGCCCTAGTTCTGCATTATCATGGTAAAGCTATTTTAACGTGGGGACCACCGAACTCAGCGAACTCCTACATATGATCAGATCAGCAGTTTGTGCCCACTGAGGTTTGAACAAGGTCGTTATTGTGGAGATACCCTATTTCAACCAGTAAACCACCAC
>CM076576.1:450191352-450296833 GCA_034641835.2 Pinus albicaulis
CTGGGTCAGTTGGGTGCACTTATTGGTCCGACCCTTTCCCCCAACCATAATTTTTTCTTACATTAAATATAACCACCCACCTATGTTAACAAAAACCATCGTGTATCCCGATTGATTGGGCATCTGTTGTGCATTTGGGAGGCTATGGGGTCGAACTCCGTAGAGTTGGTCGATTGAATTACCAAAATATTAGCATCATTCCCAAGGCCATATGGCGGCCTCTCATTTGGCCACATGGCACCCTCTTATTGGCCCACATGGTGGCCTATGATTGGTCCACCACACCAACCATATACCCTGTCACCGTGCGACATGGGCCCTCATGCTATTAGTCAACTCGCTATCCATATAACCTAATAAGATGATGACATTAGCATTATGTCATCGTACGAACTTCCATGCGGAACTTTTACCCTGCATAATCAACCCTACAAGTTGACTTTTTAGTTGTTTACCAAAAACATGAAAATGTGATAACTTCCTCTTACAGTGTCAGATTGAGGCGATTCAAGCATCGTTGGAATTAGAATGATGAGGTATATGATTTGAAACCAGTTTTAGGATATTTTGAGCACTTTCATTTATTAGCATATTTTTGATACCTTAGATCACTCCTCCCCACTGGAAGCTTTTGGACCACCAAAAGTTTGTTTATACTCAACAAGTAAGTGATTGTAAAACTCCCTCACTTTATCTATCTCTATATGCCTTGATTTTCTTGGATTGGTACCTTTCAGCCCCACGCAAAGATACTCCACATTTCCTCTCTATGAAGCTATTATCTTCCTGTCAATAATTGAGTCTTCTTGCAACACAATTAAATATTTAGGAGAAAAATATTATATATATGGAATCTGAACATTATCTTCTTGATCAATAATCATATGATGCTCATACAATCTCAAGTTTTCCACATTCACAACATAATAAATTTGCATGTAAGGTGGAAAATCTAATTAGAAAGTGTTGTTACTAATCTTCTCCAAGATTTTGAAAGGACCATATCTAATTGGCTTGATATTTTGACCTTCACCTTTTAGTATTTCCTTGCTGATGTACAACCAAGCTTGATGCTTATCATGTCTTGCTTTGTACTTGGCTTGGAGTTTCTCCAATTGTTCTTGTACCCTTTGATGCACTAGTTGAATTTCTTCAATGAAATGCTTGCCTTTGTCCACATCACTATGTTTATCTACTGCAATATCTTTACCAAAGATGAAATCTAAAGGAGACTTTGGAAAATAACCTAAACAAGCTTCAAAGGGAAATACTTGTGTATATTAATTCTTGGCACGATTGTAGGCATGATGGATGTAATGAAAATGCTCATCCCAAAGTTTAGCATGTTATTTCTATTTGGACATCAGTTTGTGCACAAAATGATGCATTTTTCTTCAATTTTGTGCCAATGAGTTCCCATAAAATCGACCAAAAATTTTCAATAAATCGAGAATCTCAATTAGAAATAATCGAGCAGGTAACCCAACATGAACCCATACATTTTGGAAGAACATCTCTGTAGTTTTTTCAGCTGTAACTATTTTCTTACATGGAATCAACACACATTTTTCTGAAACATTCGACTAAAGCATATATATAATCATGACCATTTCTAGGCATTGGCAGTCCCCCAACAAAATCCATAGAAATAATTTCCCAACGACGAGAAGGGATAGGAAGTGGAGTGCACAAACCCAACTTCCTATTTCTTGGCTTGCTAGTAATGCATATAAAACACCCTTTTACATATCTTGATACAATTTCATTCATGCGAAGCCAATAAAAATACCTCTGTAATTGAGCGATTATTTTTCCTACACCAAAGTGACTAGCAATAAGAGAAGAATGGGATTCCCTTATGACATTGAATATTTCACATTATGGAATACATTGACTCTTTTTCTATATATAAAGGGTTTGAAAGTGAAAAAAATCTTGTTACACCAAAAAATAAACAACTTACTATGAGTGAGATGCATCATTTCTTTTGTATTCAACATGGAATTTAGACATGGTATTTAAAAATAGTAATAGTAAATAATATTCCAATATCCCCATAAAGAAATATTACTTCAATGTCCAACTTAATATATATATATATATATATATATATATATATATATATATATATTTATAATAATAATTAGAGTAAACTTTTATTTCCTATATCTAATGAGATACTTTGGTATGTGTAACTAAAATTAAAAACTTCTAAGTGGAATATATATATATATATATATATATATATATATATATATATATATATATATATATATATATATATATATATATATATATATATATATATATATTTCCAAACGAGTCTGAGCCTAATGATTTAATGGCATTATATTCCTCCTAAAAAGTCACGGAGGAGAAATCCGAGAGAAGGAGTAATTGTGCTGCCATCGTGAACTTAACGTTCAATCACTACGTGAAGAGTGGGTCTCTTGTCCTGCAAACAAGGGGTCTCATACGACCAATTTGGTGTTGGCGTAGTATGACAACCTTTAAATTCACTATATATATATATATATATATATATATATATATATATATATATATAGAGAGAGAGAGAGAGAGAGAGAGAATATCTTATTGAACATATATGTGCTTTTTACATTCTAGTATGAAGAGTGTGTGATAATGTCTAACATAAAATTGAGAAGTGACATTTAAAAAATATATTAATTATTTTAACTAAAATATTTTAAAGTCCACTTTACACACATGTCAAGCAAATGAAAATGAAAATTTTCTTATGGAAAAAACATTTTAATAGTGAGTTATCAAGTATAAGATCTATGTGTAATATACATATGTAAAGAGCTAACATAAATCCAATTTAATATCATGTGGAGATGGATCGAATCTCCTCTCTTAGAGTGAAAAGAAGAAAAAAAAACCAAAATACATGCACCTTTATAAATTTTATCCTCTAAATACATGATAGATATTAATATTAAATTGCAATTAAGAATCTCATAGACACATCTAAATTCAAATTCACATAAAATTATTTTCATAAATAAAGTACACCAATTTTAGAACAAATAAACAAATATACTAGCAATTGCACCTAATGTTGCAAAGGAAACGTCGTAAGGAAGAAGCTAGAAAGAAATCAATTGTAATTAATTTGACGTTAAACAGAGAAATTAAGATATTGATTGTCAAAAATAGATATAAAGGAATTAGGATACAGATAGCCAAAACAACAAAAACTGATGATGTTTAAAAGAATGTTGGAGGGATAGAAACTATAGAGAAACCAAAATAAAATCTTCTACAAGAGAGAATGGAATTGATGTAGTTGTGGGTCAAATAATCTTCTAGCTGTGGGTCAAAGGGGGAAAGAACATAAATACTTTGTGAGGCAGAGTGACCTACGTGAGGGATTATGGCCTTTATGCATGTTAAGGAAAATATTGGACAGCATGATGAAGTCTGCAAGGATAGAGATGGAATGAAGAAAAGAGAAACGTTGTCAAATAGTGTTATGAATATGGTGCATAAAATTTGGTTTCCCCAAAGGCCAATATAACTAATTTAAAATGAATTTGTTTGGTCACTGTTGAATTTTGATAACAGGACATAATGCTCATCTTTTGGATACGCCAGAAGAATTTGATATCTCTCCTCTTATTAATAGTATTGATATTTATGATTACACATGGAAAAGGAACGTGGATCAGAGTGAACATGTATCAATGGGTTAAGGGTTTTCCTAAAAATCCATTTGAAAGAGATGGGAGAGTTCTGGAGTTGGAGGGGACAACAGAACTATATTAGGCCACAACCATAAGTAATAGTGGTCAAAAAATAACAACAAAAGAACAATTTTGCATCGGATTTCAGAAGGAAATCTAATAATTTATTTATTAAATGAGAGTTTCAGAGATCCAAGTCATCTTGCATCCTAGCATTGGCAGCAAGGATTTTATACTTTGTTCTTATTCTTCTTGGCTCTGTCCTGCAAATTGCAATGGCAGCAACCCTCATTCGTGTTTGGTTGAATTCTGTTTGCAACGGGAACATATACTCAGAAGCTAAAGCCTGTGATGTGTCCTCCTGACTGTAGCCTCCTCATCTCCCACTATCCATCTGCCTTTTAATGTACCACTACTTATTCAGCTTACAAGATACAGATAACCAAAACAACAACAAACAATGACGTTTAAAAGCACATTGCAGGGATAGAAACTATAGAAAAACCAAAAGAAAATGTTCTAGCTGTGGGTCAAAGGGGGAAAGAACAGAAATACTCTGTCAGGAAGAGTGACCTACATGAGGGATTATGGCCTTTATGCATGTTAAGGAAAATATTGGAGAAGATGATGAAGTCTGCAAGGATAGAGCTGGAATGAAGAGAAGAGAAACGTTGTCAAATAGTGTTATGAATATGGTGCATGAAATTTGGTTTACGATGAAAGCTCCTTCCGGGAACTATTGGTTTTGAGAAAGACAAGAGTCCTGGGCCTAATGACCAGACTATGGATTTTTTTAGTAGTTTATTAATGTTCTTGGCAGTGATCTACTCCGAGTGGTGAAGTAAGGATTGTGCGTAATTTTTTTGTTATAACACCCAAGTTAAAGACAACAACTGTTAATAGGATTCAATTTGGTATAAATCATATGCATACAAATCTACATATAAATCCAACCAGGAATTCCGATCAACATGCTTAGAGAGTTATGGGAATAGATTTCGACATATTCGAGCAAAAATGCAAAAGTGTCTAATTTGACTCTGATTTAATTGCATATCAGAATCACAAGTTTCTAAAGTAAATTTAGACACGGAATCCTAATTGAACATAGAAATGAAGTTCGTACTCTTCCCCTTTTAGCTTGCACAATGAATTGAGATTGAATACCTGCACAATCCAACTATAATTTTATTAATATTAATCATATATTAATTTACATGGCAAATTAAATAATGAGAAGGTGAGGGTTATGGAAACTTCCGGAATTTGAGATAGTGGAAGGATACAACATCCCAAGTTGGAGGTAGCAACTGTTACTAGGATTCAAGTTGGTCTAAGCATATGCACACAAATCAACATAAATTCTAAACAGGAATTTGGCTGAACACAGTTGGAGTTCTATAGGATGGAATTTGATAGATTCGAGCCAAACTGCAAGTGTCATGTTTGCCTCTGATTTCGTTGCCCGTCTCCTGCATGATTTTTTTTGGATTTTCAATGTATTGAGGGGTAAGTTTCAATTTATTTTCTCCTTATCCAAGAGCCATGGAGTCATGAATTATAAGAAGATTTAAATCTTAACCAAGAAGAAAAAGAGAAGTTAGCAAACTCACTAACAATAATGATTAATAGCCCTTGACAGTTCTGAAATACAGGCAACAATCACATGTAAATGTTCAGAAATTACATCAAGACTTGCAGAAAATACGTATATGAGGATATAGCATCAAATATGAGCATGAAGTTGACAGAGGATCCTTCCATTGAAAATATACCATGACAATCAATACACAACAGATCTGAAATCATATCGGCTATAAGAGGATGAACATATCTCCCTTAACAACCGTCTTACCTAAGAAAAGCTACCCCTATAATAGAAAAAATTATTCCTCAACATTAGAAGTGAATAAATGAATGAAATGGCAAGGGTACAAAACTATTTCATCCACTGGACAACTGGAAGCTCCAAATCAGCATAGTCTAACCAGGCAACTTCTTTATTTTTCGGTCGGAATCGAGCAACATGATCCTTGGTCCGATTGTAATATTTTATAATTACTTTGTAATTAGTCCTTTGACTACTGCCCCAAATCATAAAATTAAATAGTTGCAACAAACTAGAACATGTATAATAAAACTATTTAAGAAATTATTTGTAAGCTACTTTGGGCTGAAAAGAGAAAGAAAAGGAAGAGGCAACACCAGCCCATTGTCTTGTTACCCATCTCTGATTTCAAATCCTAAGGCTACCTTGGAAGCGCAAAGCAATGTAGCTTGGTTGATAAATCATAGACAGAGGACAAACGACTTTAAAAAAAGAGACAATATTGCATTGCAGCTCAGTGAACATATTTTTCCATAAGTTAACTTCTAATTAGAAAATGCATACAACAATTGTAGACACTAAGGATATAGATAACGTACATGTTCTTCAATATGAGTGTAAATCACTTCAAAGGCTCCAGTTGATGCAGCAGCCCAGACCATCAATTTAAAAATGAAGTGAAAACCTCGAATGAGCTTTGGACACCTTATTTCTAGATAGATGTGATGATATATATATCAAGAAACCTTCCTCACCTTCATTGTGCCATCTAAAGAGCACGACAAGAGAAATTGGTCCCAGCAGAGAAGAGACATCACAACTGACATGTGATCTCTCAAGGTTTGTATACATTGAAAAGTTCTCAAGTCCCAAACCTGTGAATTTATTTAGACAATGTCAAATATAAAATCATCCTACAATGTCAAATATAAAATAAAATCATCTGAATCTAAGATATACTTTTCTTGAATTGCAAGTTCATGGAAAACATCAATGTTTATTAGGAGTACTGTTATTTCTAAATTGAACAAGGAAAACAACAGATTCTCTTGATTTGTAAACAAATAAAAGTATTTGCAAAAAATAAAGAAACTTACTCTTATTGTGTGGTCCATGGAAGCAGAGTACAATCTGTCTTTCTCAGAGACTAATGAGATAACAGGCAACATATGCCCTGTGAGGGAAGCTGCAGGGTCAAATGTATTGGTTGCAGAATTAAACTTCCATGCCAGAATAGTGCCATCCTGTGGTATGGAAAGTAAAACACAAATCAGCAGGGCTATATAATTCAATAAAATCATTACCTATATTTAACTTGATAGAGCAAAACTCATGACACGTGATTACAGAAAGGCAAGGCAAGGCAAGGCAAGGCAGGAGTTTCCTTACATGTGTTCCAGCGAAAATAGTTTGATTTGCGATTGCCAGGGCATGGACTTGTCCCTTAGGGCCGTCTAATAATAGCTCTGTCAAGTTGACAGTATTAAAAACCTGCAAAGTAGATACACGTGTTAACTTATGGAATTCATTATGTTTAAATCAATTTTGAGGCTAAGGCTAAGCGTGTTAAATTACCTTGACAGCATTACAAAGGCCGACAAAAAGCCATGAACCTTCACTGAGAAGGCATCCAACTTTGCTGTGGCTGCCTAAGGGGATATCTGTGCCCTGTTTAAGAAAGAAGATGGTAAGGGGATATCTAGGAGTATTGTTTACCCTTTTGTCCTTTATGATTTTTCGCACCCTTTGAATGCCATTCCACTTGCCAGAAGAAGCATAAATGTTTGAAAGAAGTACATAAGGGCAGTAATTTTGAGGGTTCAATTCAAAAAGGAAATCTGCCATGCATTCTCCTAGATCTGCATTGTCATGAAATCTACATGAAAAAAGCAGAGAACCCCATACATTAGCATCAGGTTTCATTGACATCTTTTTGATTAAGTCTTTTGTTACCCATCTCTGATTTCAAATCCTAAGGCTACCTTGGAAGCACAGAGCAATGTAGCTTGGTTGATAAATCATAGACAGAGGACAAACGACTTTAAAAAAGAGACAATATTGCATTGCAGCTCAGTGAACATATTTTTCCATAAGTTAACTTCTAATTAGAAAATGCATACAACAATTGTAGACACTAAGGATATAGATAACGTACATGTTCTTCAATATGAGTGTAAATCACTTCAAAGGCTCCAGTTGATGCAGCAGCCCAGACCTTAAATTCAAAAATGAAGTGAAAACCTCGAATGAGCTTTGGACACCTTATTTCTAGATAGATGTGATGATATATATATCAAGAAACCTTCCTCACCTTCACTGTGCCATGTAAAGAGCACGACAAGAGAAATTGGTCCCAGTAGAGAAGAGACATCACAACTGACGTGTGATCTCTCAAAGTTTGTATACATTGAAAAGTTCTCAAGTCCCAAACCTGTGAATTTATTTAGACAATGTCAAATATAAAATCATCATACAATGTCAAATATAAAATAAAATCATCTGAATCTAAGATATACTTTTCTTGAATTGCAAGTTCATGGAAAACATCAATATTTATTAGGAGTACTGTTATTTCTAAATTGAACAAGGAAAACAACAAATTCTCTTGATTTGTAAACAAATAAAAGTATTTGCAAAAAATAAAGAAACTTACTCTTATTGTGTGGTCCATGGAAGCAGAGTACAATCTATCTTTCTCTGAGACTAATCAGATAATAAGAAAACATATGCCCCTGGTGAGGAAGTCAGCAGGTCAAATGTATCGCTATGCACTAAACTTCCATGCTGCATTAGTAACAAATAAATTCTCTTGATTTGTAAACAAAAGGAAGGAGTTTCTCACATGTGTTCCAAATGGGAAATAGTTTTATTTTAAGTGATTGCCAAGGCATGGACTTGTCCCTTAGGGCCGTCTAATAATAGCTCTGTCAAGTTGACAGTATTAAAAACCTGCAAAGTAGATACATGTGTTAAGTTATGGAATTAATTATGTTTAAATCCATTTTGAGGCTAAGGCTAAGCATGTTAAATTACCTTGACAACATTACAAAGGCTGACAAAAAGCCATGAACCTTCACTGAGAAGGCATCCAACTTTGTTGTGGCTGCCTAAGGGGATATCTGTGCCCTGTTTAAGAAAGAATATGGTAAGGGGATATCTAGGAGTATTGTTTACCCTTTTGTCCTTCATCATTTTTCGCACCCTTTGAACGCCATTGCACTTGCCAGAAGAAGCATAAATGTTTGAAAGAAGTACATAAGGGCAGTAATTTTGAGGGTTCAATTCAAAAAGGAAATCTGCCATGCATTCTCCTAGATCTGCATTGTCATGAAATCTACATGAAAAAAGCAGAGAACCCCATACATTAGCATCAGGTTTCATTGACATCTTTTTAATTTAGTCTTTTGTTACCCAACTCTGATTTCAAATCCTAAGGCTACCTTGGAAGCGCAGAGCAATGTAGCTTGGTTGATAAATCATAGACAGAGGACAAACGACTTTAAAAAAGAGACAATATTGCATTGCAGCTCAGTGAACATATTTTTCCATAAGTTAACTTCTAATTAGAAAATGCATACAACAATTGTAGACACTAAGGATATAGATAACATACATGTTCTTCAATATGAGTGTAAATAACTTCAAAGGCTCCAGTTGATGCAGCAGCCCAGACCTTCAATTTAAAAATGAAGTGAAAACCTCGAATGAGCTTTGGACACCTTATTTCTAGATAGATGTGATGATATATATATCAAGAAACCTTCCTCACCTTCATTGTGCCATCTAAAGAGCACGACAAGAGAAATTGGTCCCAGCAGAGAAGAGACATCACAACTGACATGTGATCTCTCAAGGTTTGTATACATTGAAAAGTTCTCAAGTCCCAAACCTGTGAATTTATTTAGACAATGTCAAATATAAAATCATCATACAATGTCAAATATAAAATAAAATCATCTAAATCTAAGATATACTTTTCTTGAATTGCAAGTTCATGGAAAACATCAATGTTTATTAGGAGTACTGTTATTTCTAAATTGAACAAGGAAAACAACAGATTCTCTTGATTTGTAAACAAATAAAAGTATTTGCAAAAAATAAAGAAACTTACTCTTATTGTGTGGTCCATGGAAGCAGAGTACAATATGTCTTTCTCTGAGACTAATGAGATAACAGGCAACATATGCCCTGTGAGGGAAGCTGCAGGGTCAAATGTATTGGTTGTAGAATTAAACTTCCATGCCAGAATAGTGCCATCCTGTGGTATGGAAAGTAAAAACACAAATCAGCAGGGCTATATAATTCAATAAAATCATTACCTATATTTAACTTGATAGAGCAAAACTCATGACACATGATTATAGAAAGGCAAGGCAAGGCAAGGCAGGAGTTTCCTTACATGTGTTCCAGCGAAAATAGTTTGATTTGCGATTGCCAGGGCATGGACTTGTCCCTTAGGGCCGTCTAATAATAGCTCTGTCAAGTTGACAGTATTAAAAACCTGCAAAGTAGATACATGTGTTAAGTTATGGAATTAATTATGTTTAAATCCATTTTGAGGCTAAGGCTAAGCATGTTAAATTACCTTGACAACATTACAAAGGCTGACAAAAAGCCATGAACCTTCACTGAGAAGGCATCCAACTTTGCTGTGGCTGCCTAAGGGGATATCTGTGCCCTGTTTAAGAAAGAATATGGTAAGGGGATATCTAGGAGTATTGTTTACCCTTTTGTCCTTCATCATTTTTCGCACCCTTTGAACGCCATTGCACTTGCCAGAAGAAGCATAAATGTTTGAAAGAAGTACATAAGGGCAGTAATTTTGAGGGTTCAATTCAAAAAGGAAATCTGCCATGCATTCTCTTAGATCTACATTGTCATGAAATCTACATGAAAAAAGCAGAGAACCCCATACATTAGCATCAGGTTTCATTGACATATTTTTAATTTATTCTTTTGTTACCCATCTCTGATTTCAAATCCTAAGGCTACCTTGGAAGCGCAGAGCAATGTAGCTTGGTTGATAAATCATAGACAAAGGACAAACGACTTTAAAAAAGAGACAATATTGCATTGCAGCTCAGTGAACATATTTTTCCATAAGTTAACTTCTAATTAGAAAATGCATACAACAATTGTAGACACTAAGGATATAGATAACGTACATGTTCTTCAATATGAGTGTAAATCACTTCAAAGGCTCCAGTTGATGCAGCAGCCCAGACCTTCAATTTAAAAATGAAGTGAAAACGTCGAATGAGCTTTGGACACCTTATTTCTAGATAGATGTGATGATATATATATCAAGAAACCTTCCTCACCTTCACTGTGCCATCTAAAGAGAACGACAAGAGAAATTGGTCCCAGCAGAGAAGAGACATCACAACTGACGTGTGATCTCTCAAGGTTTGTATACATTGAAAAGTTCTCAAGTCCCAAACCTGTGAATTTATTTAGACAATGTCAAATATAAAATCATCATACAATGTCAAATATAAAATAAAATCATCTGAATCTAAGATATACTTTTCTTGAATTGCAAGTTCATGGAAAACATCAATATTAATTAGGAGTACTGTTATTTCTAAATTGAACAAGGAAAACAACAAATTCTCTTGATTTGTAAACAAATAAAAGTATTTGCAAAAAATAAATAAACTTACTCTTATTGTGTGGTCCATGGAAGCAGAGTACAATCTGTCTTTCTCTGAGACTAATGAGATAACAGGCAACATATGCCCTGTGAGGGAAGCTGCAGGGTCAAATGTATTGGTTGCAGAATTAAACTTCCATGCCAGAATAGTGCCATCCTGTGGTATGGAAAGTAAAAACACAAATCAACAGGGCTATATAATTCAATAAAATCATTACCTATATTTAACTTGATAGAGCAAAACTCATGACACGTGATTATAGAAAGGCAAGGGAAGGAAAGGCAGGAGTTTCGTTACATGTGTTCCAGCGAAAATAGTTTGATTTGCGATTGCCAGGGCATGGACTTGTCCCTTAGGGCAGTCTAATAATAGCTCTGTCAAGTTGACAGTATTAAAAACCTGCAAAGTAGATACACGTTTAAACTTATGGAATTCATTCTGTTTAAATCAATTTTTAGGCTAAGGCTAAGCGTGTTAAATTACCTTGACAGCATTACAAAGGCCGACAAAAAGCCATGAACCTTCACTGAGAAGGCATCCAACTTTTCTGTGGCTGCCTAAGGGGATATCTGTGCCCTGTTTAAGAAAGAAGATGGTAAGGGGATATCTAGGAGTATTGTTTACCCTTTTGTCCTTTATGATTTTTCGCACCCTTTGAATGCCATTCCACTTGCCAGAAGAAGCATAAATGTTTGAAAGAAGTACATAAGGGCAGTAATTTTGAGGGTTCAATTCAAAAAGGAAATTTGCCATGCATTCTCCTAGATCTGCATTGTCATGAAATCTACATGAAAAAAAGCAGAGCCCCATACATTAGCATCGTGCTTCATTGACATCTTTTACTGTTTTGTTACCCATCTCTCGATTTCAAATCCTAAGGCTACCTTTGAAGCACAGAAAGCAATGTAGCTTGGTTGATAAATCATGCATGCAGGACAAACGACTTTAAAAGAGACAATATTGCATCATAAAAATTTCATGAACATATTTTTCCAGGTTAACTTCTAATTAGAAAATGCATACAACAATTGTAGACACTATGATATAAAAAACGTATATGTTCTTTCAATATGAGTGTAACTCACTAAAGGCTCTGGCTGATGCAAAGAAATTTGTGACCTTCAATTTAAAAATGAAGTGAAAACCTCGAATGAGCTTTGGACACCTTATTTCTAGATAGATGTGATGATATATATATCAAGAAACCTTCCTCACCTTCATTGTGCCATCTAAAGAGCACGACAAGAGAAATTGGTCCCAGCAGAGAAGAGACATCACAACTGACGTGTGATCTCTCAAGGTTTGTATACATTGAAAAGTTCTCAAGTCCCAAAACTGTGAATTTATTTAGATAATGTCAAATATAAAATCATCATACAATGTAAAATATAATAAAATCATCTGAATCTAAGATATACTTTTCTTGAATTGCAAGTTCATGGAAAACATCAATATTTATTAGGAGTACTGTTATTTCTAAATTGAAAAAGGAAAACAACAAATTCTCTTGATTTGTAAACAAATAAAAGTATTTGCAAAAAATAAAGAAACTTACTGTTATTGTGTGGTCCATGGAAGCAGAGTACAATCTGTCTTTCTCTGAGACTAATGAGATAACAGGCAACATATGCCCTGTGAGGGAAGCTGCAGGGTCAAATGTATTGGTTGCAAAATTAAACTTCCATGCCAGAATAGTGCCATCCTGTGGTATGGAAAGTAAAAACACAAATCAGCAGGGCTATATAATTCAATAAAATCATTAACTATATTTAACTTGATAGAGAAAAACTCATGACACGTGATTATAGAAAGGCAAGGCAAGGAAAGGCAAGGTAAGGCAAGGCAGGAGTTTCGTTACATGTGTTCCAGCGAAAATAGTTTGATTTGCGATTGCCAGGGCATGGACTTGTCCCTTAGGGCCGTCTAATAATAGCTCTGTCAAGTTGACAGTATTAAAAACCTGCAAAGTAGATACACGTGTTAACTTATGGAATTCATTCTGTTTAAATCAATTTTGAGGCTAAGGCTAAGCGTGTTAAATTACCTTGACAGCTTTACAAAGGCTGACAAAAAGCCATGAACCTTCACTGAGAAGGCATCCAACTTTGCTGTGGTTGCCTAAGGGGATATCTGTGCCCTATTTAAGAAAGAAGATGGTAAGGGGATATCCAGGAGTATTGTTTACCCTTTTGTCCTTCATCATTTTTCGCACCCTTTGAACGCCATTCCACTTGCCAGAAGAAGCATAAATGTTTGAAAGAAGTACATAAGGGCAGTAATTTTGAGGGTTCAATTCAAAAAGGAAATCTGCCATGCATTCTCCTAGATCTGCATTGTCATGAAATCTACATGAAAAAAGCAGAGAACCCCATACATTAGCATCAAGTTTCATTGACATCTTTTTGATTAAGTCTTTTGTTTCATTGAGGTGCCTAGAGCGGCCAAGAAGGTCCACCATGCAACTATAGTGCTCCATTGCTAGTGTGAGTTTATAGCATCGAATCATGGAATCAAAAAATTGTCTGCCCTCATCCAGTAAGCGACCATGGCAACATGCTGATAAGACACAAATAAAAGTGACATGGTTTGGATTTATACCAGAGTGCTGCATCTATTCAAAGAGCCTTGTTCCAAAGCTGCCAGTTTGCTGCAGACAGAAAGAACAGTGGAAAATGTCTTCGAGTCCGGCTTCATCTCAGAATTCTACATTCGTCTATAAAGTTCCAGGGTTTCTACATTATGTCCATTCTGCGTGTATCCTGCAATCAATTGTCCATGAATCAGTGTTTCTCTCCGGCATATCCCTGAAAAGCTTCAGCGCCTCATCTTCATGCCCATTCAGTATATAAACTGCAATTATAGTTTGTTAGACTTGGATTTTTATGCCTGCAACTCTCTTAGTCAATGAAGAGTGTCCAATAAACAGAGCAATCACTAGAGCAAATGTAAGGAAGAAAACCAGAATTGGTAAAAATAGCTTTGACATATGACTTGTGCTGGTGATAGTTGTATGCCACTATTTGTGATAGGTATTGACCCCAGGTGCCGGTGGCATGAGACCTAGAACATTTGGTAGGGTATTTCTTCTGTAAAGACAGAAGATTTGAAACCTCGACTATAAAAAATTACAAGTTGATGTGCCCAGATGACAACTTAAATACCCTGACAAACTAATTCCACAAACAATAACCGTCACATTCTGCAGACTAACATGAGGCATATGGAGAGCCTTCTGCAATATATTACCACTGTCTTCCGGGATGAGCCCGATATTGCCATTCTCTTCCAAGGTCAAAAGATCGAGCTACTGCAGATCATGAGGAACTGCTTTCGATTGCTGCAAAGTTCTCTTACAGAGGCAAAAGACCTATTCGATCTCCATCGCAGAGCAATCTCCCAAGAAATAAGAGATTGGAAAGCATCTTTTAATCGTGTCTGTGAAGACTTTCAAAATGACTTTCTTCAGCGCATTATTGTTGTATCAGGAAATGCCATAAACAACAATACTGTCGGCCCTGTCATGGAACTGTTGAAAGATGTGATTAACAAAACAATACCAGAATGGAGCCCTCTCGCAGATTCAACTCTACAAAACAATACTAGAGCATTTAGGACAGTATGCAGTCACTCCAATGGCGAAGAGAACCGCAGATGCGCAGTTGCCTGCCATTCTCGCTCACGCTCACAACGAGCTAAGAAACAAACCTCTGTTATCAACACACAGACAGCACAAAAACCCTACGCCTCTTTGAAATCCGAGAATGCCCAGGTCGGCCAATGCCCTACCTTCATAACTGCATTGTAAACTAATTTTTGGATCAAGGGTTGAAAATTTTTGAATCGTCTAACATATAATTTAAGGGTTTCACATTATGACACGATGCACATCAGCAAAGTTGTTTTCAAATAATAACGCCTTACAGCGTAATTAACTTAATATTATTTTATTATGATAATTTATTATTATTATTTTAAAAACAATATCAATTGATAACAAATATTCATACGGTTTATTCTTCATATAAATTTTACTCAATTTTACTCATACAAATTGTTCTTGCCATAAAATTATGACAAAATTAAAAAATAATGATTACCATGTGTTTAAATGATTATTCCATAAGTTGGAGGGAATGTGACCAGAAGATAACAAAACCCATGGAATTATATCATATGTAATTTAATGATTATCGTATAAATTAGATAGAATGTAACCAAATCATGGCAGCCGAATTTAGTATGACGAATACTATATTCCATTTCATTTTAATGTTTAAATTTATTATGGTGATAGGCATATCTATTCAACTCATCGTGGTGCATATGGGGTTATAGAATTTCTATTTTTTTAAATCAATGAACATGATTCATTGACCACCGAATATTCTTCTGATTACCTAATCCACGGCGATAATTTGTGGCTGCGATTTGTGGGAGTCGAAGACAACTTGATTTTAAATGTGGTTTAACTTTTTAGGTTTAATATATTATAAGATAATGTTTTGAAAGTTTGTAAAGTTATATGAATTTATAATATATTTTAAAAAAATATTAATATAAATCTTTTAATATTTATAATATTATATTATTTTATAGTCTAACTTTTAAAATTATTAAAAATGTTAAATTTATCTTAAATAATATTAAATTTAGGTGTAAAAGTATGTTTAGACTTAATAATATTGTGCTTTATATATACCTATCCGCATATAAGTGTGATTGATAAAGACATCAAACCAATGGAATTAAATCATATCTAATTTAATGATTATTGTATAAATTACATAGAATTTAATGAGAAAACGACAAATCCAGGACAGCCGAATTTAGTATGATGAATACTATTTCCCATTTATTACTTTTATGGGCCCAAACTATAGGGTAGCGGAATTTAGTTTCACTAATGCTACGTCTCATTTAAAATTAATTTTTAAATTTACAATTACTATTTTGTATGCTTATCCAATTTTAGTTGTAAAGACGAGTACCTGTCACGATATGAGTATGCGACTAATTCCATATTATTTTACCGGAGTTTTAACAAATTCTCACTACACAATTCTGGTCCAAAACCATGGAAGACTTCAAACTGGTACTGTTAGCGCTTTCAGAAATCCTTTTCATATTGGATATTTAGTGTAAATATCAATTTATATTGGATAATTTTACTCTTGGAAAAAGAAAATGGAGTTAGAAGTTGTTCTAATGGCTGACTCCGCATCTTCTTCTTCACATGCATGGCAAGCTCCAGATGGCAGTGAGATAGAAACATCTACCTCATACCCTCCTTTTAAGAGCATTGTCCTAGGAGAAGGACAGAATTCAACAAATGCATATCCTTTGGTTCAAAGAGATACTGCAGCAATAGGAGTTGAGAATAGAATCCAGAAAGTCAGTGAGCAAGTAAATTGGACAAACACTGTTCTCACTGGACTCGAAAAGAATGTTGCTAAAACTGCCCTGGTGAAGGATCAGATAGACAGTGTCCAAGTTTCCATAAATGATGTACATAGTGTTTTAAATTCTGTACAGTGTGATTTATCAGTTGTTAGACATATTTCTCAAGAATCTTTTAAGAGGTTTGAAGATGTAGAAAATTGTATAGTTGAGCAGTCTATCTCTACTAGAGATACAGTTTCCAATCTGTCAGACAATGGACATATTGAGTTTGAAGAAGTCTGAAAAGCCAATTCCGACTTCATTTTTGACAAAGGGAAAAAGTATTCACACTCATGAACTTAGCAGCGCAATATCTAAGTTCCCCCAGCTTTTCCCTAAGGAAGTTGTAAAGCCATCCCAGCAGTCTGAATCAAAAACAGAGGAAAGATCTGAAAAAATAACTGTAGCTTTTCTGCTAGAAGAGTCAGACACAGAGAAACATGCTTTTCCCATCTATGAGCCACTTGAGCCTCAATTCACCAGGCATGCTGCCCGTGATTTATATGGAGCTGGTAAACTCCCAGCTAGAGATATTTTCCATGAAGGGAGTCATAAGGAGTGGAATATTGACGGTCTCTCAGCAGCTCAAATCAGGCAAGTACTTGATCAGATGATTGTTGAATATAAATTAATGTGCGTTGAGGGAAAAAATGAAATTGAAGCCTGCAAAAAAATCATTGCATGTTTTACAGGAACATTGGCAAGATGGTGGGAATTGGAATCATCCCCTGTAATGCTCACCAAGATGGAGCAAGAAGTGCTCAAAGATGAACAGGGAGATATTCGTTTTAATGATTATGGTACTCCACAAAATAATATGATTGTTGCACTCACTGCACTGATCCAAGAACATTTCTGTGGAGCAGATTTTGCACTTACAGATAAAAATGAACTTATTCTGATGAACCTGAAGTGCAGAAATATTAATCAGTATGAAGACTTCCATAGAGACTGGATAGAAAGGATATTTTTGGTAAAAGATCCCAAAAATATCCTATGGAAGCAAGTCTATCTTGCAGCTCTACCATCAAAGCTGGTAGATATTTTGAAGCTACAAGAAGCTTTTCCCCTGCCACTTGAAGTATATCTTTGGGGAGATTTCTATTCTATTATTACTAAAGTTTTGATTACTTTATGTACCAGTTCTAAGATGACAAAGTCTATAGATAAATTAAATAGAATTCCTGGTACTAAATCTTTCTGCAATAAATATGGCATCACCATTGATGATCCACTGATTACTCGCAGAAAGAGAAAAAGACAGGCCAAGAAGGCTCAGAGACGAAGTCGAGCCTCTACTTACCGCTTGAGCTCAGGAAAGTGACGCGAGCTCAGAAAACCCAAAGAAAGAAGACAGCAAAAAGGAAGAAAAGGGTATTATCGTTCTACTCCTAAGACCCATTATTATCGGCCACATGACATTCGTCCAAAAGATGTCAAGATTGCCCGTATGAATGAAGTTGTCTGTCGGTTATGTGGTCAGCCTGGTCATACTTCCAATATGTGTCCAACAGCCTTAGAATCAAAAAGAGGTCTGGGTAAGAAATCTGCAAAGAACAAACAGCCATCTACCAGTACTACTGTCAAAACTGAACCTAGATGTGCTCATTGTCATTATTCCTTCCATAAAACAGCAGATTGTCACAATCGCTCCCAAGATCTTCGCATCCAACAGCATGTTGTAAACTCTTCTGTTGAATCTTCCTCTGCTGAGTCTTCCTCTACCTCTTCTGATGAAGAAGTCAATTTATATTGTCACTGTTCTGATTCAGCCAACTGTCATTGTTCTGATTCTGAATCCGACTACTCTTCTGATGACTCTCTTCCAGAAGAGAGACCTGAAAAGTTAAAAGTCCTCATGGCCCAGATTGATGAGGATGAGATGAAATTATTCGCTCAAATCCGTGCCTTGGAGGAAGGAGATCTCAAAGCTGCATTGGTTAAAGCTTACATGCAGCATAGTACTGGTTCTTCCAGTCATTCCTCTGGTAAGAAGACTAATTTTGTTGATGCTTCTTACGACCGAAACACTAAATCGTATCTCCAACATAATTTTAGCAAAGTTCGTACACTCACTTTGGGGGAGGTGAGTCGGGAGATACACAATACAAAGTCTGAAATCTCTGCCTTAAAATCTGAAATTGCTGCCCTAAAACTCCAAGTTTCACAGTTAGCAAACGGCCCACCAGCTCAAAAGCCTTCTACATCTATTTCAGGAAAACATGTAAACTACACTCTGCACAATGCTCCAGCATCAGATGTTAAAGTCGCTGAAGGCAAATTTGATGCTTCAGTTGGTTTTAGAGAAATTGGTGAAATGCAGGTAATGGCAGTGCAATATCAGCAACACCACATTAATGTAAACATTTGTGTTGTAGGTAGGGTATATAATGTCACTGCACTAATTGACTCTGGTGCAGACATCAATATTCTTTCCAAGAAAATAGTTCCTTCAAGATATTGGATTAAATCACAAAAGAAATTCATGGGACTAGGAAAGAAACATCTTGAATTTGAAGTTTCTAAAGCTGCTGTTTGTTTTGATTCACATTGTGTAAAGCTTTCATTTGTAGTTGCTGACATTCCAGTTGATCGCATATTGGGAAATGTATTTTTAGCAGCAGTTAAGCCCCATGGTTCTTTTAGATTTCCTGACAATTCTGCAGGATATTTCATTACAGTCTCTGGGCAAAGGATTGAAATTCCATATATCTCTAAAACCAGAGTTTCTACCATGGTTCAAGCTATGCAGGAACTTCAGAAAGCAGAAAAAATTTTAGAAGAACTCAAAGACCATAAGTGCACAATCAGAGTAGAAGATCGATTGAGTTCTCCAAAAGTTCAGAAACAGATCTCTGAACTTCAAAAAAAATTTGAAAACACATGTTGCTCAGAAGAACCTAATGCATTCTGGCATCGAAAGCAACATTGTGTTGAGCTGCCCTAAAAAGAAGGATACACGGGCAGACTATGCAAGTCCAGAGCTATCCCAATGTCAGCAGAATATAGACAGCTCTGCCAAAAGGAGATTGATCAGCTTCTTCAGAGAAAGCTGATAAGAGAATCCAGCAGCCCTTGGAACTGCTATGGATTCTATGTGAATAAAAGAAGTGAACAGATTCGGGGTGTTCCCAGACTCGTCACAAATTATAAGCCTTTGAACTCTGTTCTAGCAGATAACACATATCCTAGTCCTCACAAAGGAGATTTAATGAGAAGGATATCTGGAGCTAAGATATTTTCAAAGTTTGACTTAAAATCTGGCTTCTGGCAAATAGCAATTGCTGAGCATGACAAATGGAAGACTACGTTCAGCATACCAGCAGGGCATTACGAATGGAATGTGATGCCATTCGGATTGAAACATGCGTCTTCAAAATTTCAGAAGGTAATGGATTCAATTTCCAGGCCTTATGATGAATGGCTGCTTGCTTATATTGATGATCTGCTAATCTTTTCCAAGAACCTGCAGGACCATTTTAGACATTTGAAGATATTTATGAAATTGGTCCAAAGAAATGGTCTGGTCTTAAGTAAGAAAAAGATGGAGTTATGCCAGACCAAGATCAAATTTTTAGGGAACACAATTGAAAATGGGCAAATTGCTTTACAGAGTCATGCACTTGAGTTTGCAGACAAATTTCCGGATGTCATCCTGGATAAGACTCAATTGCAGATATTTTTAGGATGTTTGAACTATATAAGCAATTTTTATCCTTCCTGTGCCATTGACAGGTCTCTGCTCAATCAGAGACTCAGAAAGAACCCAAAACCTTGGACACAGGCACATACTCACGCTGTAAAGGAAATAAAAGCCAAGGTTCATAATCTTCCTATTCTTTATGTTGCTGATGATGCTGCATTTAAGATTGTTGAAACAGATGCCAGCAATATAGGATGGGGAGGTGTACTCAAGCAGAAGCCAAGAGAAGACAGTCTAAAAGATCAAGAACAAGTGGTGCAGTTCGTTTCTGGAGTATGGAGCAAGGCAGAAAATAATTATGCTCCAATTGAAAAAGAAGTTAAAGCAGCATGGAACTATATCAGTAAGTTTTCCATTCACTTGGCTAATAAACATTTCTTGCTAAGAACAGATGCAAAGGCCCTGGCAAAGGTAATTACTAAAACTATTAAGAATCCTGAAGATGAAAAGTTTGCAAGATGGCAGGCGCTATTTGCATACTTTGATTTTAAAGTAGAACATATTAAGGGTTCAGAGAATTGTTTGCCAGACTTTCTTAGCAAAGAATTTATCTAGCACCAAGAATAAGTTGATAACCCAGAAGAAAATGAAACTCATGTAATGGTTATCATTACAGAATGGGACCAGGGCCATCAGAGAGAACGGCTAAGATATATATCAGATGAAGAATCGTGGCCGGTCTACAAGGAGAAATGGAGTCCCACTTGGCAACTCCGTAATACCAAAGTGCTAGACGCAAATGTGCAGAATCATAATGACCTCCAGCACTTTGTACCAGAAAGAAGAGTGTACCCCAAAGGAAGTCGATGGATACATGATATGATGTATTCACACAGTATGATAGCTTCTCATGAAGCTGAAAGGTCACTCTCTCAGGACTTTTGGGACATCTCTGTCATTTGTACTGGCGGTGGAGATAGAACAAGAGTCTATTACAAAACATACCATATAAACAGAACCATGAACCTTGGCCAATATAGAGGCGATAGATTTCAAACTTGGCCAGGAAATGACCCTAATCTAATTTTTCCTGACACTCTTTATAATTTTGCAGGTTATAAAGATCTATAGTGGGATTTTTTAAACAAAGATGGACGTGAGGAAACTCACTATACTAAGTTAAAATTCTCTCCCAAATGGATTAACTCAAGAGAACCAGCTGCACCTTGGTTAGAAAATTGGTGGTATGATTATGGTGTAGCCCATTCAGCATGGATCCGCATTACTATGAGGCCTATTTTCATGGACAATGCACTGCTTGTCTTGAAAGACCAGTAGGTGAATGTTTTCATTATCCATGCCAAACCGTGAAAGAAATTGCAGGACTCGAACATAAAATGAGAAATCTGATTTTAAAGTCCTACATGGAGATGCATCACCAAGGGTTAGTAATGACCAAGATTAAACATCAAATCATCCTAAATAAGCCCATGATTGTCCGACGCATCTATACTAAGGCATGGGATGATGAATTCTACGGCAAAATCAGATATCCAGATGCTCTAATCCTGGATCCACCTGTAACAGCCGGTACAAGTGGTTCACGGGAACTCCACTAAAATAAAAGTCTTCACTGTGTAATAATACCCAGTCACGGGTTTACAATGACAGAGCTTTTCTAGAGGGCTTTTCATCTGTTCGAAAAGTATCCTCTGTAGATAATTATTTTGTTTCCTCGTGGGCCTTGTACTTAAAGGGATCCACAGTGTAATAATCACACACCTTCACATGTTTATGTCGGAAGGATCGAATCTCTGCGCGGATGTCACTTCGGTGTTACCCGAAAGCAATGATCCGCCTTCCAAGTGTCAATAATCCGATGGTTCTACAGGAATGTTTGTCCCCTCTTCCATCCTATATAAGGAAGAGGAAGGCTCATTCGGAGGCATTGACATTTAGAGTTTGAGATTTTCATTTGTGTGTTTTGAGTCTGAGTTTTTGCTCCCTACTCTGCATCTGCGCAAGATTTTGCGATCTACTTGCATCACGGAGAACTGACTCACAGTCCTTAGAGAACTGAGAAGCCTGTGTGTCTATGTGCTCAGCATAGGCAAGAACCTAAAGTGGCCAGTTCTATAGATAGAGTCTGTCTATATATGTTTGGGTGTTTTTACTCTGAGACAGAGTCTGCAATTTGGCCAGGAAGCCTCCGGTATCGCTCGCTCATTCACTGAGTAGCAACAGTCCGGTAAATGCCATTACAGTCAATCTCTGATAAAGAGATCTGAGTCCATAAGTCTGTAATTTGATTGTAATATCATTCTGAGATTAATAAAAGAGATAATGTTCATTGTTCCGCATCATTAAGTATTGTTACTCTGTGCATCGTTAATTGCTGCTAAGACACTGTTTATCTTCTCATACTCTTGAAAGTTCGCTAGAAGTTCGCCAAACCACCGAGGGATGCCAAGGCCGTAAAAGGCGAAGGAAAGCCGCAGAATAGGCCGCTAGTTGCGTGAACGTGGGAGTAGGTTCGTGTATGGGTTCATCGCTGGGTTCACATAAAGTGGTGTTGAGAAGATAAAGGAGATACTTAGCAAGGCCAAGACTGCCTGTGAGCAGCAAGCAAGCTTGTTGAGAAGCCTCTGCTAGAAATTGGTATCAAAGCCAATAAGTCGGTGTTTGTGACTGGTTCTAGAAAGTTCAGTACTTAATCTCTCTCTCTTTAAAAAGAAGTTTTAAAATGGACTCTTCAATGAACAAATTAGTTTCATTCAGAGAATTAGAAGAGAAGGATAGGGCCACTCAAGACCCTCTCAGAGACATGTTCAATACTAGTAGTAGTAGAGTTGTTAATGAGTCAGAGCATTTGTATGAAGAGACAGAACCTCAATCCAAATGGGTTTTGCCAAAAAATTTTGCCTCTCAAGTCTATGCTGATCTGGGTGTTTGGCATCTGAAAGCCACCACCAGAATCACCATCAAAGAATCAATAAGCTCTATTGAAGAGAACTCTGACCGTGTACAGTTAATTCCCTTGTTGAATCCAAAAGAGCTTCAGGCTGAAGCTAAGAAGTTAAATACTCAGTTCTTGCATCTGGGATGTATTAGAGTGGGCATCCAGGCACTTACCCATCAAGGGGTAGATTCCAATGTGTTAGCAACTGTTCGAGATCTAACACATAACAAATATATTGATTCCCTGATTGGAGGAATAGTTGCCCCATTGTCCAATGGTCCAGTATGGTTTGACTGTTACCCAAATTTTTCTGTCTATACCTTTGATGAAACATTGGCCGATATCTTACAACTTCAAATCCAAACCTCAGGATTTGATATGAGAAAGAAAAGAAAAAATATCGCCATTCAGTTCAAGGGTTGCATCCGTCACACCACTACTCTGTTCCCAGCCGTCCTCCATGCTCCTAGCCGTGCCTTGGAGGAAGGAGATCTCAAAGCTGCATTGGTTAAAGCTTACATGCAGCATAGTATTGGTTCTTCCAGTCATTCCTCTGGTAAGAAGCCTAATTTTGTTGATGCTTCTTACAACCGAAACACTAAATCGTATCTCCAACATGATTCTAGCAAAGTTCGTACACTCACTTTGGGGGAGGTGAGTCGGGAGATACACAATACAAAGTCTGAAATCTCTACCTTAAAATCTGAAATTGCTGCCCTAAAGCTCCAAGTTTCACAGTCAACAAACGCCCCACCAGCTCAAAAGCCTTCTACATCTATTTCAGGCAGACATGTAAACTACACTCTACACAATGCTCCAGCATCAGATGTTAATGTTGCTGAAGGCAAATTTGATGCTTCAGTTGCTTTTAGAGAAATTGGTGAAATGCAGGTAATGGCAGTGCAATATCAGCAACACCACATTAATGTAAACATTTGTGTTGCAGGCAGGGTATATGATGTCACTGCACTAATTGACTCTGGTGCAGACATCAATATTCTTTCCAAGAAAATAGTTCCTTCAAGATATTGGATTAAATCACAAAAGAAAGTCATGGGACTAGGAAAGAAACATCTTGAATTTGAAGTTTCTAAAGCTGTTGTTTGTTTTGATTCACGTTGTGTAAAGCTTTCATTTGCAGTTGCTGACATTCCAGTTGATTGCATATTGGGAAATGTATTTTTAGCAGCAGTTGAGTCCCATGGTTCTTTTATATTTCCTGACAATTCTGCAGGATATTTCATTACAGTCTCTGGGCAAAGGATTGAAATTCCATATATCTCTAAAACCAGAGTTTCTACCATGGTTCAAGCTATGCAGGAACTTCAAAAAGCAGAAAATAGTTTAGAAGTACTCAAAGACCATAAGTGCACAATCAGAATAGAAGATCAATTGAGTTCTCCAAAAGTTCAGAAACAGATCTCTGAACTTCAAAAAGAATTTGAAAACACATGTTGCTCAGAAGAACCTAATGCATTCTGGCATCGAAAGCAACATTGTGTTGAGCTGCCCTACAAAGAAGGATACACGGGTAGACCATGCAAGTCCAGAGCTATCCCAATGTCAGCAGAATATAGACAACTCTGCCAAAAGGAGATTGATCAACTTCTTCAGAGAAATTTGATAAGAGAATCCGACAGCCCTTGAAACTGCTATGGATTCTATGTGAATAAAAGAAGTGAACAGATTCGGGGTGTTCCCAGACTCGTCATAAATTATAAGCCTTTGAACTCTGTTCTAGCAGAAGACACATATCCTATTCCTCACAAAGGAGATTTAATGAGAAGGATATCTGGAGCTAAGATATTTTCAAAGTTTGACTTAAAATCTGGCTTCTGGCAAGTAGCAATTGCTGAGCATGACAAATGGAAGACTGCGTTCAGCATACCAGCAGGGCATTACGAATGGAATGTGATGCCATTCGGATTGAAACATGCGCCTTCAAAATTTCATAAGGTAATGGATTCAATTTTCAGGCCTTATGATGAATGGCTGCTTGCTTATATTGATGATCTGCTAATCTTTTCCAAGAACCTGCATGACCATTTTAGACATTTGAAGATATTTATGAAATTGGTCCAAAGAAATGGTCTAGTCTTATGTAAGAAAAAGATGGAGTTATGCCAGACCAAGATAAATTTTTTAGGGCGCACAATTGAAAATGGGAAAATTTCTTTATAGAGTCATGCACTTGAGTTTGCAGACAAATTTCCGGATGTCATCCTGGATAAGACTCAATTGCAGAGATTTTTAGGATGTTTGAACTATGTAAGAAATTTTTATCCTTCCTGTGCCATTGACAGGTCTCTGCTCAATCAGAGACTCAGAAAGAACCCAAAACCTTGGACACAGGCACATAGTCAGGCTGTAAAGGAAATAAAAGCCAAGGTTCGTAATCTTCCTATTCTTTATGTTGCTGATGATGCTGCATTTAAGATTGTTGAAACAGATGCCAACAATATAGGATGGGGAGGTGTACACAAGCAGAATCCAAGAGAAGACAATCCGAAAGATCAAGAACAAGTGGTGCAGTTCGTTTCCGGAGTATGGAGCAAGGAAGAAAAGAATTATGCTCTAATTGAAAAAGAAGTTAAAGCAGCATGGAACTGTATCAGTAAGTTTTCCATTCACTTGGCTAATAAACATTTCTTGCTAAGAACAGATGCAAAGGCCCTGGAAAAGGTAATTACTAAAACTATTAAGAATCCTGAAGATGCAAAGTTTGCAAGATGGCAGGCGCTATTTGCATACTTTGATTTTAAAGTAGAACATATTAAGGGTTCAGAGAATTGTTTGCCAGACTTTCTTAGCAGAGAATTTATCCAGCACCAAGAACAAGTTGATAACCCAGAAGAAAATGAAACTCATGTAATGGTTATCATCACAGAATGGGACCAGGCCCATCAGAGAGAACAGCTAAGATATATATCAGATGAAGAATCGTGGCCGGTCTACACGGAGAAATGGAGTCCCACTTGGCAACTCCGTAATACCAAAGTGCTAGACGCAAATGTGCAGAATCATAATGACCTCCAGCACTTTGTACCAGAAAGAAGAGTGTACCCCAAAGGAAGTCGATGGATACATGATATGATGTATTCACACAGTATGATAGCTTCTCATGAAGCTGAAAGGTCACTCTCTCAGGACTTTTGGGACATCTCTGTCATTTGTACTGGCGGTGGAGATAGAACAAGAGTCTATTACAAAACATACCATATAAACAGAACCAGGAACCCTGGCCAATATACAGGCGGAAGATTTCAAACTTGGCCAGGAAATGACCCTAATCTAATTTTTCCTGACAATGTTTATAATATTGCAGGTTATAAAGATCTATGGTGTGATTTGTTAAACAAAGATGGACGTGAGGAAACTCACTATACTAAGTTAAAATTCTCTCCCACACGGATTAACTCAAGAGAGCCTTCTGCACCTTGGTTAGAAAATTGGTGGTCTGATTATGGTGTAGCCCATTCAGCATGGATCTGCATTACTATGAGGCCTATTTTCATGGACAATGCACTGCTTGTCTTAAAAGTCTAGTAGGTGAATGTTTTCATTATCCATGCCAAACCGTGAAAGAAATTGCAGGATTCGAACATAAAATGAAAAATCCCATTTTAAAATCCTACATGGAGATGCATCACCAATGGTTAGTAATGAAAAAGATTAAACATCAAATCATCCTAAATAATCCCATGATTGTCCGGCGCATCTATACTAAGGCATGGGATGATGAATTCTACGGCAAAATCAGATATCCAGATGCTCTAATCCTGGATCCACCTGTAACAGTCGGTACAAGTGGTTCACGGGAACTCCACTAAAATAAAAGTCTTCCCTGTGTAATAATACCCAGTCACGGGTTTACAGTGACAGAGCTTTTCTGGAGGGCTTCTCATCTGTTCGAAAAGTATCCTCTCTGTAGATAATTATTCTATTTCCTCGTGGGCCTTGTACTTAAAGGTATCCACAGTGTAATAATCACACACCTTCACATGTTTATGTCGGAATGATCGAATCTCTGCACGGATGTCACTTTGATGTTACCCGAAAGTAATGATCCGTCTTCCAAGTGTCAATAATTCGATGGTTCTACAGGAATGTTTGTCCCCTCTTCCATCCTATATAAGGAAGAGGAAGGCTCATTCGGAGGCATCAGCATTTAGAGTTCGATATTTGCATTTGTGTGTTTTGAGTCTGAGTTTTTGCTCCCTGCTCTGCATCTGCGCAAGATTTTGCGATCTGCTTGCATCACAGAGAACTGACTCGCAGTCCTTAGAGAACTGAGAAGCCTGTGTGTCTATGTGCTTGGCATAGGGAAGAACCTAAAGTGGCCAGTTCTATAGATAGAGTCTGTCTATATATGTTTGGGTGTTTTTACTCTGAGACAGATTCTGCAATTTGGCCAGGAAGCCTTCGGTATCACTCGCTCATTCACTGAGTAGCAACAATCTGGTAAATTCCATTGCAATCAATCTCTGATAAAGAGATCTGAGTCCATAAGTCTGTAATTTGATTATAATATCATTCTGAGATTAGTAAAAGAGAGAATGTTCATTGTTCCGCATCATTAAGTATTGTTACTCTGTGCATTGTTAATTGCTGCTAAGACACTCTTTATCTTCTCATACTCTTGAAAGTTCGCTAGAAGTTCACCAGAGGTTCGCCAAACCACCGAGGGACGCCAAGGCCATAAAAGGCGAATGAAAGCCGCAAAATAGGCCGCTAGTTGCGTGAACGTGGAAGTAGGTTCGTGTATGGGTTCATCGCTGGGTTCACATAAAGTGGTGTTGAGAAGATAAAGGAGATACTTAGCAAGACCAAGACTGCCTGTGAGTAGCAAGCAAGCTTGTTGAGAAGCCTCTGCTAGAAATTGGTATCAAAGCCAATAAGTCTGTGTTTGCGACTAGTTCTAGAAAGGTCAGTACTTAATGTCTCTCTCTTTAAAAAGAAGTTTTAAAATGGACTCTTCAATGAACAAATCAGTTTCATTTAGAGAATTAGAAGAGAAGGATAGGGCCACTCAAGACCCTCTTAGAGATATGTTCAATACTAGTAGTAGTAGAGTTGTTAATGAGTCAGAGCATTTGTATGAAGAGACAGAACCTCAAGCCAAATGGGTTTTGCCAAAAATTTCTGCCTCTCAAGTCTATGCTGATCTGGGTGTTTGGCATCTGAAAGCCGCCACCAGAATCACAATCAAAGAATCAATAAGCTCTATTGAAGAGAAGTCTGACCGTGTACAGTTAATTCCCTTGTTGAATCCAAAAGAGCTTCAGGCTGAAGCTAAGAAGTTAAATACTCAGTTCTTGCATCTGGGATGTATTAGAGTGGGCATCCAGGCACTTACCCATCAAGGGGTAGATTCCTATGTGTTAGAAACTATTCGAGATCTAACACATAACAAATATATTGATTCTCTGATTGGAGGAATAGTTTCCCCATTGTCCAATGGTCCAGTATGGTTTGACTGTTACCCAAATTTTTCTGTCTATACCTTTGATGAAACATTGGCCGATATCTTACAACTTCAAATCCAAACCTCAGGATTTGATATGAGAAAGAAAAGAAAAAATATTGCAATTCAGTTCAAGGGTTGTTTCCATCACACCACTACTCTATTCTCAGCCGTCCTCCATGCTCCTAGCCGTGCCTTGGAGGAAGGAGATCTCAAAGCTGCATTGGTTAAAGCTTACATGCAGCATAGTACTGGTTCTTCCAGTCATTCCTCTGGTAAGAAGCCTAATTTTGTTGATGCTTCTTACGACCGAAACACTAAATCGTATCTCCAACATAATTCTAGCAAAGTTCGTACACTCACTTTGGGGGAGGTGAGTCGGGAGATACACAATACAAAGTCTGAAATCTCTGCCTTAAAATCTGAAATCGCTGCCCTAAAACTCCAAGTTTCACAGTCAATAAACGCCCCACCAGCTCAAAAGCCTTCTACATCTATTTCAGGCAGAAATGTAAACTACACTCTGCACAATGCTCCAGCATCAGATGTTAAATTTGCTGAAGGCAAATTTGATGCTTTAGTTGGTTTTAGAGAAATTGGCGAAATGCAGGTAATGGCAGTGCAATATCAGCAACACCACATTAATGTAAACATTTGTGTTGCAGGTAGGGTATATAATGTCACTGCACTGATTGACTCTGGTGCAGACATCAATATTCTTTCCAAGAAAATAGTTCCTTCAAGATATTGGATTAAATCACAAAAGAAAGTCATGGGACTAGGAAAGAAACATCTTGAATTTGAAGTTTCTAAAGCTGCTGTTTGTTTTGATTCACGTTGTGTAAAGCTTTCATTTGCAGTTGCTGACAATCCAGTTGATTGCATATTGGGAAATGTATTTTTAGCAGCAGTTGAGCCCCATGGTTCTTTTAGATTTCCTGACAATTCTGCAGGATATTTCGTTACAGTCTCTGGGCAAAGGATTGAAATTCCATATATCTCTAAAACCAGAGTTTCTACCATGGTTCAAGCTATGCAGGAACTTCAAAAAGCAGAAAAAAGTTTAGAAGAACTCAAAGACCATAAGTGCACAATCAGAATAGAAGATCAATTGAGTTCTTCAAAAGTTCAGAAACAGATCTCTGAACTTCAAAAAGAATTTGAAAACACATGTTGCTCAGAAGAACCTAATGCATTCTGGCATCGAAAGCAACATTGTGTTGAGCTGCCCTATAAAGAAGGATACACGGGCAGACCATGTAAGTCCAGAGCTATCCCAATGTCAGCAGAATATAGACAGCTCTGCCAAAAGGAGATTGATCAGCTTCTTCAGAGAAAGTTGATAAGAGAATCCAGCAGCCCTTGGAATTGCTATGGATTCTATGTGAATAAAAGAAGTGAACAGATTCGGGGTGTTCCCAGACTCGTCATAAATTATAAGCCTTTGAACTCTGTTCTAGCAGATGACACATATCCTATTCCTCACAAAGGAGATTTAATGAGAAGGATATCTGGAGCTAAGATATTTTCAAAGTTTGACTTAAAATCTGGCTTCTGGCAAGTAGCAATTGCTGAGCATGACAAATGGAAGACTGCGTTCAGCATACCAGCAGGGCATTACGAATGGAATGTGATGCCATTCGGATTGAAACATGCGCCTTCAAAATTTCAGAAGGTAATGGATTCAATTTTCAGGCCTTATGATGAATGGCTGCTTGCTTATATTGATGATCTGCTAATCTTTTCCAAGAACCTGCAGGACCATTTTAGACATTTGAAGATATTTATGAAATTGGTCCAAAGAAATGGTTTGGTCTTAAGTAAGAAAAATATGGAGTTATGCCAGACCAAGATCAAATTTTTAGGGCACACAATTGAAAATGGGCAAATTGCTTTACAGAGTCATGCACTTGAGTTTGCAGACAAATTTCCGGATGTCATCCTGGATAAGACTCAATTGTAGAGATTTTTAGGATGTTTGAACTAGGTAAGCAATTTTTATCCTTCCTGTGCCATTGACAGGTCTCTTCTCAATCAGAGACTCAGAAAGAACCCAAAACCTTGGACACAGGCACATACTCAGGTTGTAAAGGAAATAAAATCCAAGGTTCATAATCTTCCTATTCTTTATGTTGCTGATGATGTTGCATTTAAGATTGTTGAAACATATGCTAGCAATATAGGATGGGGAGGTGTACTCAAGCAGAAGCCAAGAGAAGACAGTCCGAAAGATCAAGAACAAGTGGTGCAGTTCGTTTCCGGAGTATGGAGCAAGGTAGAAAATAATTATGCTCCAATTGAAAAGGAAGTTAAAGCAGCATGGAACTGTATCAGTAAGTTTTCCATTCACTTGGCTAATAAACATTTATTGCTAAGAACAGATGCAAAGGCCCTGGCAAAGGTAATTACTAAAACTATTAAGAATCCTGAAGATGCAAAGTTTGCAAGATGGCAGGCGCTATTTGCATGCTTTGATTTTAAAGTATAACATATTAAGGGTTCAGAGAATTGTTTGCCAGACTTTCTTAGCAGAGAATTTATCAAGCACCAAGAACAAGTTGATAACACAAAAGAAAATGAAACTCATGTAATGGTTATCATCACAGAATGGGACCAGGCCCATTAGAGAGAACAGCTAAGATATATATCAGATGAAGAATTGTGGCCGGTCTACACGGAGAAATGGAGTCCCACTTGGCAACTCCGTAATACCAAAGTGCTAGACGCAAATGTGCAGAATCATAATGACCTCCAGCACTTTGTACCAGAAAGAAGAGTGTACCCCAAAGGAAGTCGATGGATACATGATATGATGTATTCACACAGTATGATAGCTTCTCATGAAGCTGAAAGGTCACTCTCTCAGGACTTTTGGGGCATCTCTGTCATTTGTATTGGCGGTGGAGATAGAACAAGAGTCTATTACAAAACATACGATATAAACAGAACCAGGAACCCTGGCCAATATACAGGCGGAAGATTTCAAACTTGGCCAGGAAATGACCCTAATCTAATTTTTCCTGACACTGTTTATAATATTGCAGGTTATAAAGATCTATGGTGGGATTTGTTAAACAAAGATGGACGTGAGGAAACTCACTATACTAATTTAAAATTCTCTCCCACATGGATTAACTCAAGAGAGCCAGCTGCACCTTGGTTAGAAAATTGGTGGTATGATTATGGTGTTAGCCCATTCAGCATGGATCCGCATTACTATGAGGCCTATTTTCATGGACAATGCACTACTTGTCTTAAAAGTCCAGTAGGTGAATGTTTTCATTATCCATGCCAAACCGTGAAATAAATTGCAGGACTCGAACATAAAATGAGAAATCCCATTTTAAAGTCCTTCATGGAGATGCATCACCAATGGTTAGTAATGACCAAGATTAAACATCAAATCATCCTAAATAAGCCCATGATTGTCCGACGCATCTATACTAAGGCATGGGATGATGAATTATATGGCAAAATCAGATATCCAGATGCTCTAATCCTGGATCCACCTGCAACAGCTGGTACAAGTGGTTCACGGGAACTCCACTAAAATAAAAGTCTTCCCTGTGTAATAATACCCAGTCACGGGTTTACAGTGACATAGCTTTTCTCGAGGGCTTTTCATCTGTTCGAAAAGTATCTTCTCTGTAGATAATTATTCTGTTTCCTCGTGGGCCTTGTACTTAAAGGTATCGACAGTGTAATAATCACACACCTTCACATGTTTATGTCGGAAGGATCGAATCTCTGCGCGGATGTCACTTTGGTGTTACCCGAAAGCAATGATCCGCCTTCCAAGTGTCAATAATCTGATGGTTCTACAGGAATGTTTGTCCCCTCTTCCATCATATATGAGGAAGAGTAAGGCTCATTCAGAGGCATCTGCATTTAGAGTTTGAGATTTGCATTTGTGTGTTTTGAGTCTGAGTTTTTGCTCCCTGCTCTGCATCTGCGCAAGATTTTGCGATCTGCTTGCATCACAGAGAACTGACTCACAGTCCTTAGAGAACTGAGAAGCTTGCGTGTCTATGTGCTCGGCATAGGCAAGAACCTAAAGTGGCCAGTTCTATAGATAAAGTCTGTCTATATATGTTTGGGTGTTTTTACTCTGAGACAGAGTCTGCAATTTGGCCAGGAAGCCTCCGGTATCGCTCGCTCATTCACTGAGTAGCAACAGTCCGGTAAATTCCATTGCAGTCAATCTCTGATAAAGAGATCTGAGTCCATAAGTCTATAATTTGGTTGTAATATCATTCTGAGATTAATAAAAGAGAGAACGTTCATTGTTCCGCATCATTAAGTACTGTTACTCTGTGCATTGTTAATTGCTTCTAAGACACTGTTTATCTTCTCATACTCTTGAAAGTTCGCTAGAAGTTCGCCAGAGGTTCGCCAAACCACCGAGGGACGCCAAGGCCGTAAAAGGCGAAGGAAAGCCGCAGAATAGGCCGCTAGTTGCGTGAACGTGGAAGTAGGTTCGTGTATGGGTTCATCGCTGGGTTCACATAAAGTGGTGTTGAGAAGATAAAGGAGATACTTAGCAAGGCCAAGACTGCCTGTGAGCAGCAAGCAAGCTTGTTGAGAAGCCTCTACTAGAAATTGGTATCGGAGCCAATAAGTCGGTGTTTGCGACTGGTTCTAGAAAGGTCAGTACTTAATCTCTCTCTCTTTAAAAAGAAGATTTAAAATGGACTCTTCAATGAAAAAATCAGTTTCATTCAGATAATTAGAAGAGAAGGATAGGGCCACTCAAGACCCTCTTAGAGATATGTTAAATACTAGTAGTAGTAGAGTTGTTAATGAGTCAGAGCATTTGTATGAAGAGACAGAACCTCAAGCCAAACGGGTTTTGCCAAAAATTTCTGCCTCTCAAGTCTATGCTGATCTGGGTGTTTGGCATCTGAAAGCCGCCACTAGAATAACCATCAAAGAATCAATAAGCTCTATTGAAGAGAACTCTAACCGTGTACAATTAATTCCCTTGTTGAATCCAAAAGAGCTTCAGGTGGAAGCTAAGAAGTTAAATACTCAGTTCTTGCATCTAGGATGTATTAGAGTGGGCGTCCAGGCACTTACCCATCAAGGGGTAGATTCCTATGTGTTAGCAACTGTTCGAGATCTAACACATAACAAATATATTGATTCCCTGATTGGAGGAATAGTTGCCCCATTGTCCAATGGTCCAGTATGGTTTGACTGTTACCCAAATTTTTCTGTCTATACCTTTGATGAAACATTGGCCGATATCTTACAACTTCAAATCCAAACCTCAGGATTTGATATGAGAAAGAAAAGACAAAATATCGCCATTTAGTTCAAGGGCTGTTTCCGTCACACCATTACTCTATTCCCAGCCGTCCTCCATGCTCCTAGCCGAGAGTCTAAAACCAGTGTTGTTGTCATGACAGATCCTAAGAATCAGAAGGTGGAACACCAAGCCATCAAATGGGAGGATCTATCTTTTCCTGAACACTGGACTGTTCCAAATCCAAAACCTCTCGCTATCCAAAAAATTACCTCTGCTAACATAAGAGAAGACCAATTCACAGCCACTCTGTCATTTCCTGGAAGGTCTACAATTGACAGACGTAGGATTGAAGCAGAGAGTAAAAAGTCTCCCAGATACATAGCCCCTGAATGTACATATACTAGTTGTTATTCTATTGTTTCCAATTGTTCTCATGTTGCTTTATTTGAGTTTGCCCAGATTGTAAATTTCCAACCCCTGGGTGTAGAATGTCCACAGTGTCGCCAGTAGGTAAATTTACGGGACCTAGCCTATTAGGTCATTCATAAGAACCATAATTCTAGGACTGGTGAAGCTCCTCCGTCTACTTCCACCAACCCTTGTCCTAATCCTAAATGTTCATACATTCCATTTCCACATGAAGATGAACATGTTCTTATGATGCATCTAGTGCCTTCACTAGAAAATGAAGACCCTAGGCTAACAACAATTTTTCCAAATATGAGACCTGCAAACAGTCCCAAGTATGGACTTGGCTATGTTCAGCAAACAGACAAACTAATCCCTGAATGCAGATTCAAAGATCTGCCTCCAAATTGTAAAATACCATCAGTTCCTGAGATCCATAAGTTTTATACTTTAATGGATCGTTGTCCCAAGCACCAGATCCTCGCTCAATGGATGAAGCAAATGATAAATTGGGATCTGTTTACTCATCCTCAGGCTGATGAATTTGCAGTTGCTTTTCCAATTGAAGAAAAGAGAAAAATGGCAGATGAATGGAAAGAATATATGGAAGAAGAAAATGTTTGGATTTCATTTTATTCTTGGAAAAAGAAAATGGAGTTAGAAGTTGTTCTAATGGCTGACTCCGCATCTTCTTCTTCACATGCATGGCAAGCTCCAGATGGCAGTAAGATAGAAACATCTACCTCATACCCTCCTTTTAAGAGCATTGTACTAGGAGAAGGACAGAATTCAGCAAATGCATATCCTTTGGTTCAAAGAGATACTGCAGCAATAGGAGTTGAGCGTAGAATCCAGAAAGTCAGTGAGCAAGTAAATTGGACAAATACTACTCTCACTGGACTCGAAAAGAATGTTGCTAAAACTGCCCTGGTGAAGGATCAGATAGACAGTGTCCAAGTTTCCATAAATGATGTACATAGTGTTTTAAATTCTATACAGTGTGATTTATCAGTTGTTAGACATATTTCTCAAGAATCTTTTAAGAGGTTTGAAGATGTAGAAAATTGTATAGTTGAGCAGTCTATCGCTACTAGAGATACAATTTCCAATCTGTCAGACAAAATGGACATATTGAGTTTGAAGAAGTCTGAAAAGCCAATTCCGACTTCATTTTTGACAAAGGGAAAAAGTATTCACACTCATGAACTTAGCAGCCCAATCTCTAAGTTCCCCCAGCTTTTCCCTAAGGAAGTTGTAAAGCCATCCCAGCAGTCTGAATCAAAAACAGAGGAAAGATCTGAAAAAATAATTGTAGCTTAATATCAATTTTTTTTTTATTCTAGTAGATTTAGAATTAAGATGGATATATTCATTTTTAATGTGATTTTTTTTACTCTCATAAATTCAGAATTAAGATGGATATAAGATAATTTAATTATTAATTATTATAATTATAATTATAAATATAATTATTAATTTATGTTTTTATTTTAGTTTTAGTTTTATATAATTTGATTGAGTCAAAAAGTTTTATTCATAATTATATTTATTAATTATTTTATTTTATTTTATCATTTTCACCAACTCAAAATGTTTATAAGACATTACATTACAACGTCTCTAACATACACACTTCACATTGTTTTGACTAAGCAATTTAGATGTAGGAGCAATTTTTACTCAAGATAGTGATCAAGGTTTGCATATCAAGAGATTTGATCCCTCTCTAGACTTGGTAGACCCAAAATTAAGATGGATTTAAGTTGGTTTAGTCATTAATTACAATTATAATAATAATTATTATTATGTTTATGTTCATTTTTTTTTATTTTTATTTTTTTAAATATTTTGAGTGAGTCAAAATGTTTGCAAGACATTACATCTCTACCCTATTGGGTTGGAGAGTGAAATTATACATAGCGATGGTTGGTGAGTTAGCCCCAAAGAATTGGTTGGTAAAAATGGCAATCTTGAATATCTTTGAGGGGAGGATGCTCACTTGAGGGCATAATTAACCTTTTTCAATTTTTCATCCTCGGATAAAATTTTACCTATTGTTATAGTTGGTGATTGGTATTTTCTCTTTGTCTTCATCAAGGAGCTAAGAAACAAGTAAGAGGAGCTAGAGAAGTTTTGGGAGGAGATTTACATTATTGAAGTATATGTTGCAGGGGATGATATATTTGTGTGGATAACAATACTAATGGAAGAAAAATTACTATCGAGAACTAAGGCAGTTGAAGAGACTAGAGATGATGATGGGAGTGTTTGGATGAAAAGAATAATGCAAGAAAAGAGAAAATTGAAGGGCTTTATATTAAGATGGTTCATTATTGCAAAAATGAGGACAAATCAAGGTAGAGAAATATTAGAAGAAACAAGCAGAGTGGCATTGGAAGATAATTTGTGTTATGTTGTAGTGGAGAGATATGTATTGAAAAGAATAGATGGAAATGTTACTCTCATTTACTCATTTTGTAATTCTAACTAGACAAAAGGGAAGTGGGAATAAAAACACATCAAATTTGATAAGGATAATAGTGTCTCAAAAATGCAATCTAGAATGTTTCTTTTCACTGTTATGGCCCTCTAACTCTTTAGTCACATCAATTAATTTAAAGAACAATTCACTCATTTTTGTATTGATATTATCACATTTGGAGAGATAATTTCTTAGAGTGTGTAAATCCTTCCAAACCAACAAACATTAAATAACTTATTTCTATCCTTGGAAGACATATTTTTTTTTCTCCTTTAGGCCTCATTTGTGTCCAAAATTTTAGTAAACAATTTCAACATTATCCAAATCCTTTTACAAATATTCTATTTTTTTTAAATCCATGTAGGAAATTAGTTGAAGCAATAGCTACTTCCTAGAATTCTATGATTATATAAATCCTTTTATTATGTTTTTCGCTACATATTGTTGCATTCTAATAGACTTGAGGCTACTGTGATTTTGAACTACTACTTGGTGTATCTTCAAAATCTGACCTGACCTAATAGAAGACATTGGTTCAAAAGACGACATTTTCAGTGGTAAGGCCATTTCTAATTCCTCGATTCTCCTTTTCAATATAATATTTTCTAATTATTTTTCAAAAATTGAATAATCAAGTGGGTCTCTAATTTCTTAACAAAATTCAAAAATCTTGGACAGTTTATTCCTTTAATGTTAATTTTAGAGCTTGTTTTATCAACATGTTGCTTGTTTTTCAGATTCAATCTTTCAATTTCCATTTTTTTAGAATTTTTATCATACATTTCTTGGTGCAATGTGACTAATTCCTCCTTTAAAAAATGGGGTGTTCCCAAGCTATCTCTATCGCAATAGACTAGATTTCAAATAGCATCTTTTCATCTTAGTCTGACATTTCAATAACTTCATCAATATCATCGGCTTCCATAACACGAAATTATATTTATTTTTGTAAATATTCGGTCTTCCTTTTAAAAATATTCATTTTCCTTATTGATTTTCCAGCAACAACATGTGTTCTTCAAATCATAATGGGGGTGATGGTAAATACCATCCTCTCTAGCACTATCAAATACAATTTTCTTTTATTTTGTCCTACCCAATTGAATTCTCCCATGTGGTGTAGAAGTTATCTATTGAGATTGTTGTAGAGTTGAACGAATGCTTATGTTGGAATGTCCATGTTGTTTTTGTTGTTTATTTAAACTATGTAGGGCACTAGCATCTTCAGGAATTGATTCATGGGTATAAAGTGAAACCTAATTATCCCCCCTATCTTCTACATTCCTTGATTGAAAAAGTGAACCATACCTTACAAAAGTAAGATGAGCTATGAAAATTTCTTCTAGATCAAAACTCTCATAAACTTCCAATTCTCTTACTTTAAACACATCCAATAAATAATATACTCATAAATATGAGAGATGATTTTGATACTTAAGTGTCCAAAATTTAACAGTAAATTGTATAAATTATTCTTCGTCTTCCCATTAAAGAAATAGGACTAATGGTTGTATTGTTAGAAAATTCCTACCAAGAAGAACTTATCATATGCATAAATTAGAAGCACAAAAGGAATCCATTGAAATCCAAACAATAAAATGAATGAAAATTCTTCTTGAACATAAAAAAAATATGTTTCCTTTTAGAAAATCCATGGTTTTAGAAAAAAATCTACTATCTAAAGCACTAAACAACATTTTTTTGCATTTTTCAAGGAAATAATTATGTACTTGATAAAAATAAAACTTGGTGTTATGCTTCCACAACTATGGATACCAAATATATATATGTTCCATGTAAATATTGGACTGCATTGACGTTGGTAGGCCCTTGAAAACATTATAGTAGACAATGGAATAAACGAGATATGAAGCCATGAATAATTTATTTGTCTAATTAAAATTCCAAATTTTATAGGAAATTTGAGTTGAATTGTATCAGGACTTCATGAAAAATATAATTTAATACATACAAAAGATATACAGGAACAAATTTAATAGATTCTTGGCCAATTATTCTGGCAAACAACTAGGAAAATCATCGATTTTAGCTATTTAGCATACACACCTCTATCTTACTAGGATTAACTAGTTCCTTGTTTGGTTTCTTTAAAACATTATTGAGAAGGATAGATCCCCCATCATGATTATTAAGGAAATAATTTACCTCAACAAATTTAAAAATTCTATTGGATTATGGAAGCTAAAACATAATTTTTTAATACACTAGGTGTCAAAGGGACATGAATCCTTCCACGTTCCTCATGTTGTATATGTTTTTTTATGGTATCGAAATTGTTGGGAAAACAATGATGAAACTAGCTCTAATAGTTCAAATGCTTCATGAATGAGACTAGCATGTATAATGATCTCACATGAATTTCAGAAGTTTATGATCAAATATGAATTCATGACCTGTAGCTTTCATGTTTAACATATGTTTGACAAAATGTTTGTTCTGTACTAGGCATGTCGGGGTCAAGATTTTGCTCAAGTTTTGTATGGTTATATTTTTTATCATGTGATTTATGATTATGAAAATTTATAGGAAGCTCTCGGAAGTAGTCTAGAAAATAGCCTAAAAAGTGGCTCAGATCTTGGAACCGCATGCACAAAACTATAGTTTTTGGGTCATAATCGCATGGAAGAAAGCCTATGAGTGCGATTATAGGCTTCCAGCCTTATGGATGTAGTGTTATGGGTGCGGTTATAGAGCCAGGTTAGTGAAGAAGGGTTCCATATCATGGATTGATCACTTGGGGTCGATATTTGGCTCCTGAGTGGTTTGGAGTCCTTGAGGGTTGTTTGTAAGTTTTTGGTGTGTCAACCCAACTTCCATAACTTTAACTTGGAGGTCGGTTCATATCATAGTGACACTCATCTCATGTTTACCCTCGCGAGCTTGTAAAAATGGGTAAAAATGGGAGGATTTGTTACAGATTGGTATCAGAGAGAGGTTGCAGCACTGAACCTATGGTATATGTGATTATTATGCATGCATGTGAGTTAATTACTGCTAAGGTTTTTATATCACCAACATATGGTTTTGTGTCATTATTTGATTCATGTATGAACTGATATGTTTTTGATGTTATATCATGACAATCTAGACTGAATTGTGCAGATGAGATAGCCTCCCCTAAGATACACTAAGGTATGGTTTTCTTATGTTTCTATTATTTTATCTAACATGTCATGTTTGCAGGAGGTATAAGGACAAAGATGATGAGTTGAATGGTGGACTACAATTTGTCGGACTCTCCTTACATATCATATGAGAAACAAGGAGATGAGTACTCTCATGATATAGCATATATGTTGATAATTTATGAAAAAATCAAAATATGTGAGGAAGATAATAACAGGTTGATTGAAGCACAAGAAAGGATTTCTAAAGCATAGGAAAATCAAGTGGAAGTTACTGTAGTTATCCCATGAAGTCTTTTAGATTTTTAAAGATGGGGATAACTGAGGATCAGTCATGGGCAGGAGGAAATGACTAATAGGACATATGGAAGCAGGTCTCGATCAAGACATAGATTGGACAAATATCACACAGTCAGAGGTGGCAAATCTTGACAGGAGGGGTAGTGCATATGAATTTTATTCTAGTTCTAGTTATGAGAGACATCATCACCATCACTACCATCATCTTTATAGGAGGAGTGAGAAGAAGTATTTTCCAGAAGAGTTTAAGAAATCCAAGCCTCCTACATTTGCTGGAGTGATGAAGGGATCAGAAGATGCAGAGGCATGGTTGCTTGGGATGAAGAATTTCTTCATACATCATGAGTATGTAGAGAATATGAAAACAAAAATATCTACCTTTAGTCTTAAACGAAAATAAATATTTGTTGGGAATATGTGAAGAATGTCAGAGACATTCGAGAGGAAGAGTTGATTTGGGATGAGTTCAAGAGACTCTTCAAGAATAAGTATTTATCTGAAAGGTACTATGATGATAGGGAAAATGACTTTTATGTGTTGAATATGGGCTCTATGACTGATGATGATTACACTAGCAGATTCTTGGAGCTATTGAGGTATGTGCCTTACCTCAAGGAGGAGAAATAAAATATTAAAAGGTTCATTAGTGGGTTGCTAGTAGCATTTAGAGACAGGATTGAGTTTGATTAGCCTAGATCATTAGAGGAATCCATAAAAAATTTGAAGCACTGTTATGAGAAGACAAAGTGCAAATATGAGTCTAAGCAAGATTGGAGATGGAATGAGAATAATAAAGGAAAGTGGGGTAAGAAACAAGGAAGACTTCATGATGCATGTGATAAGGATAATGTAGCACCACACAAGAAGTTTAATGTAGTTGACAAAGGACATGGGACTCGCCCTAAGGATCAAGACAAGAGTGATGGTATGCATCCTTTAAGGTGTTGGACTTATGGTGGACATCATCATTGGAGAGATTTTCCACAACATCGGGGTGGAAGACCTCAGATTTATAGTGCTCAGGAGGCATAGACAATTGGATACGTTGGTCATAGTATTCCTTGGATTTTGTAATAGTGGATAATAGGTAGGAAGATAATCAGGCATCCATTATCGAGATGCAAGGTAAGCATCATGATCAATTTGTTTCTATTTTGATTGATCCTGTATCTAATTATAGTTATATTAGTTCTAAATTGGTGGATAAGTGTGGCTTGAATAAAGAAGTGCATGTAGAATCTTGGGTGGTGCAGTTGCATACGGGGACCAAGAGAAGAGTTCATCATTGGGTGAGATATTCTGCATTTGAGTTTAATGGTAGGCCTACATTAGCACACCTAATTATGCTTCCCTTGGGTTCATATAGTATGATTTTGGGCATGGACTGGATATTCATTCATAATACTAAGGTGGATTGATATGACAAGGATATTGTGTGCCTGGATGATGATGGGGAAGAATAATATTGTAGGGAGAGAAAAATCCTACATCATTGAGAATGGTTAAATCTATGCAAGCAAAGCGCAGTCGTGGGAAAGGATGCTTGGTATTTGCAGTACAAATATCTAGTTATAAAGGGAAGGATGTTGAGGATGAGGAAGTTATGGAGAAGTATCATGTTTTATACCAATTTCAAAAAAAAATTCCTGCAGAGATCCCACAGTTACCACCACATAGGAAAGTGGATTTCTCTATTTAGTTGATTTCAAGAGAAACACCAACATCTAAAGCACCTTACAAGATGGGCATTCAGGAGTTGGTGGAATTGAAGTTGTAGCTTAAGGAAATGCTCAACAAGGGATACATAAGGCCAAGTGTGTCACCTTGGGGTGCACCAATGTTGTTTGTGAGGAATAAGGATGGTATTCTTAGATCGTGCATTGATTACAGGAAGTTGAACAAGGTGAAATCAAGAACATGTATCGATTTCTAGAGATCAATGATTTATTTGATCATTTGAAGAGAGAAAGAATGTTCTCAAAGATTGATATGAGATCAAGATATTATCATGTGCACGTTAAATAAGAATATATCTACAAGACTGTATTTTGTACCAGATATGGGAATTATGAGTTTGTAGTGGTTCATTTTGGTCTTACTAATTCTCCAACTACTTTTATATGTTTCATGAACAATGTGTTGTGTCCTTACTTGGACAAGTTTGTGATAGTGTTTATTGATGATGTACTAATATAGTCTAAGAATGAGCAAAAGTATGTAGAACACCTAGCAACATTATTGATATTGTTGAGATAGCATCATTTTTATGCCAAGCTAAGCAAGTGAAACTTATTTCACATTGACGTTTATTACTTGGGAAATTTTGTTTCCAAGGAAGGGATAACAGTGTATCTAAAAATGATTAAATCTATCATGGAATGACCAACTTGTAGGAATGTGGATGGAGTGAGATAATTTATGGGACTAGCAGGTTACTATTGGAGGTTCATCGGGAATTTATCAAGGATTGGCTATCCTATTACACATTTCCAGAGAAAAGGAAACCATTTTGAATGGACTGAGGAGTGTGCAACTAGTTTTAAGCAGTTGAATAATTTACTTACAAATGTTATGGTCTTGAAGATTGTAGATCCTAATAAGGTGTTCATGGTATGTACAAATTATTGGAAGGAAAGACTTTGTTGAGTTCTGATATAGAAGGGATAGGTAGTATGCTATGATTCAAGGAAGTTGAATGAGCACGAAAAAACTATGTGACTCATGATTTTGTGTTGGAAGCTATCATTCATGCATTGAAGATGTGGAGACATTATATTATTTATAGGAGGTTTTTTTTTTTTTTTAATGACTGATCACAATGGGCTAAGGTACTTGTTTGACCAATCCAATATGAATTCCAGAAAAGCTAGATGGTTGGCTACCCTTAGTGATTTAGAATTTGAAATCATATACATCAAAGTCAAGAGGAACATGGTTACAAATTCTCTTAGTAGGAGAGTGCGAGTGAATCACATTTAAGATATGAATACATATGGGACAAATTTTTAGGAGCAGATCCTCCATGTAGGACAACATGATTAAAGGTGCTAAAAAATGAAGCAAAGGTTACAATAATAGAGTGGATGTGATAGATATGAAAGGTATCACCTCATGGAAAATGGCTTGGTCATATTTAGGAACAAGATTTATGTGCCAAATAACAGTGAGCTTAAGAAGCATATCTTGAGGGAGTTTCATGTCAAACCATATTCAAGTCACCCATGATATCAAAATACTTTGACACCTATCAAGAAATTCTATTAATAGTGAAACCTCAAGAAGGAAGTGGTTGAGTTTGTTGTTAGATGTTTTGACTTTCAACAGGTGAAAGGTGAGTGTAAGCACCCATATGGTTTTTTGCAGCCGATTTTAATTCCAGAATGGAAATGAGAGGTCATTTCCATGGAATTCATTATAGGTTTTCCAAGGAAATAAAAGATACATGATTCCATCATGGTTGTAGTTGAAAAGTTAAGAAAGGTAGCTCACTTCATTGCAATGAAGTCTACTAATTCAGCTAGTTAAGTAGCTCAGATATTTATCAAGGAGATAGTGACATTGCATGGTGTTCCCAAGAAGATCATATCATATGAGATGAAAAGTTCACTTCTAGGTTTTGGAAGAAGTTTCTTGCAGACTTCGGGATAGAGTTATCATTCGGTACAAATAATCATCTGAAAACAGAAGGACAAATAGAGAGGGTTAACAAGATACTTGAGGACATGTTGAGGATGTATGTCATGCATCTGCAGACGAAGTGGGAGGAGTATCTTCCACTCGTAGAGCTTGCATATAAAAATGGGTATCATGATTCCTTAAGGATGAGTCCATTTTAGGCTCTTTGTGGGCGATGTTGTAATAATCCCATCAGCTGGAGTGATCCAGTGAATAGGGTGTTGATCGGATCAGAAACATAGGCTGAGATGGATTAGGAGATGCAGGATATTGAAATGAATCTAAAGGAAACATAAGACAAATATAAGATTTATGTATATTAACACAGATAATTCAAGGAGTTCCACATTGGGGAGCATGTGTACTTGCGCATCAAGCCCAAGAGGACTTCCTTGAGGATTGGATCATGTGCCAGCTTGGTACCTTAATATTGTGGGCCTTAGAGATCCTTGATAGGATTGGACCAATGGCCTACAAACTTGCATTGCTGCCAATAGTGAAAGTCCATGATGTTTTCCATGTTTCACTACTTAAGAGATATGTGAAGGATGTTGATCATGTGATTGACTAGTTTGTATTGCAGGTGCAACCATAAATAGAATTACAACCGAAACCTCCATTCATTTCATTACAGAAAAAACTCATGCTTAGAAACCAATCAATCGACCAAGTTAAAGTGCACTAGAAGCACTTTGGACCTGATGAAACTTTATTGGAAATGGTTGATAATATGCGGCCTATGTATATTTCCTTATTTTCTAGTTGAGCAGTTGTGTTGGTACATGTGTTTCAACTTATGTTTATATGTGCATTTATGTATTGTAGATACTACAATTAGTTGTGTTATAAAGTTCCAATAAGAATTATGTTGTAAATATTGCATCGATCTATGTTATAAATCTCCAATAAGAAATATGGTGATCATGATTTAAACAGTTTGGTATGATGTAAATGTTGCATCGGGTTTTATTATAAAGCTCCATGGGTAGAATTTTTTTCTCATTATAAACTTCATTGAACACTAAGGACGGTGTTTATCCAAGGGGGAGGGGTTTGTAATAACCCCTGGTTGATTTTCCATGTCAAAAATAATAATACCAACGTCATAGGACACAAATTCCATGTTGAATGGTGGGAAAAAAATTATAGTGGACATCACTTATGGTTAATTAATGGATATGGAAATTTGCAAAGGAAAAAGGAAATAATTGGCACTAGATTATGAAAATAAAGGAAAATAGGAGAAAATGGAAATGAAGAGACACATACATGCATGAGAAGGAAATTAGAGCAAAAAATAAGGGAAGTAAATAGAGGCATCAATGATAAAAAGGAATTAGAGAAATAATTCACAACTTTTGTCACTTCAGTTTTGGTTATCTTTTCATTCTCTCACTCTCATAATCTTTCAAACTTGGGGCATTCTTGGAGCTTTCTTGGAGCACTCTAGTATTCACTTGGATTTGGAGAAAGAAATCAAAGGAAATACAAGGAAGGAAAGGGAAAGAAAATGAAACACAAGGAAGGAAAGGGAAATAAAAGGAGAACAAGGAACTGTAAGGGGACAGTCGGGTTAGCAACTACAACTGGATTACTTTGCAGGTAATAGGTTGGATGTAGGATCTCATTTTTTATTTTTGGATGCATGGCATATGCGTGTGGTTCCTTGGTTATGTGTTGTTATGTGCATGGATATTTGCCTCGATTGATAGTGGTTTCAACATTTCCTTGCCATTTCCTGGATGGGCATGGTGTTGTGGGTTTTCAAATTTTTTTTTAAGAGTTCTTAGGTTCCCTATGGTTGTGGGTAGGAAAAAATGATTTGGAGCCCTGAAACAACTTAGGCTTGGTAACTAGTTCCTAGAGCCTGCGGTTTGGGAAAAAAACTCTCAAGCATTTTGAGTGGAGTTACTAGTCACTGGAACCGAGGGTTGGAACAAATGATATAGAGCCTTGAGTTAATTATGGGTTCAAATATTAGTTCCTAGAGCCCTATAAAATTTGGGTAGAGACTGATCTGGTTGTTGTTAGTGATTTATGGACTGGTGAGGTGAAATTGTTGTGGCTAAGGTGGGTTTTCCTTCAGAAGCCTTGGTTGTTTTTTTTTGGTTTAACCCTTATGATCCCACATACATGCTTGGAATATTGAACGAGGGTGATTGGTTGAAATAGAGATTTGGTTCAACACAATCTATGGTCTGGTGGTACGTGGAAGTTCCTGACTTGGTTGGCATTTTCATATGTTAATATGAGATATTTTCCTAGTGTTATCTATGATAATTTTTACTAATTATTATGATGATATTATTGATTATTTTCCATGGTTTATATTCTAGTTATATGTTGGTAATATGATGCATACTATATATGGATCTTATCATGTTTTGATAAGTTAATGAATGATTGATGAATGCATGGGATAAAAAGTTTTATTGCAGCTAGATAGAGAGGACACAAAGCCTTCTTGGTGCTTCTTAGAATAATTTTAGGAGTTTATGATCATATATGCATTCATCACCTATAGATTTCAAGTTTACCATATGTTTTAAGAAATGTTTGTTGTGTACTAGGCATATCCTGGTCAAGATCTTGTTCAATTTTCATATGGTTAACTTTGATAACGTGTTATTTATGATTTTGGAAATTTACAAGAAGTTTTGGGCATTGTTCTGGAGACAAGGATGAAAAGTGGCTCAGATCGTGAAACTGCAGGCACTGAATTGGATTTTTTGGGTCATAACTGAATGAAATCAAGCCTACGAGAGTGATTAGGATTCCAAATGCATGGATAAAGTATCAAGGGTGTGGTTATAGATCTAGGCCAGTGAAAAAGTGTTCCAACTCAGGGATTGATCACCTTGGGTGGAAATTTGACTCCTAAGTGGTATGTAGTCCATGATAGATGCCTTTAAGTTATTGGTGTGTGAGCCCCACTTCCATAGTTGGAACTTGGAGGTCGGTTCATATCATAGTGACACTCGTTTGATGTTTACCATGGAGAGATTGTAAAAGTGGGTAGATATGGGAGGAGGTGTTACATATCTAAGTCAAAAGGAATCTAAGAATCTTTAATGTGACCACTTCGTTTGATTGAAAGATGAGTTGTATAAGAAACTTGATTTTCTTGTTTAAATCACCTTAATCTGATTAGGAACAACATTATGTGCTTGAATGATTTTGACATCCATTCTTTAAAAATATTGTTTGAAGTAATCACGAACTCATTGGAAGGATTTATGAGGTTTACCTCTTCTACAACATGTTCGTATGTCATAATGTTTCAGTCAATCTTTAAATCATGTTATTTTTCTTGAGAGAGTAGTAGGGTTTTTTTCGAGAAAGAAACACAAATTGTCCTTCAAAGGATTGATAATAATTTATGAATATGGTATCATCTTATGGTTTCCATTTTTGAGGGATAATTTTTATTAAATGACTAAACCTTTTATTAAAGCTCCCACTATCTTCATATTTTTACTTCTTAACTTCATAACTCCTGGTAAGAAATGTTTTGAAATCTACACTATCATCCACTCTTTCAATGATTACTTTTTCAAAATTTATCCATGATTTAATGCATTTATATATAATTGTTTGATATCCAACCTTAGCATTGTTATCTAGGGATAAGGTAATTAATCTCATTACCACATTTTTAGTTATATCTTCCTTTGGATATGATTCAAAATTAGTTTCGAAATAACTTAAATGTTCCATAATGGTAGTGGAGGCATATCTAAGGAATATTGGTAACCATATTAAAATATTTATACATTGTATTAGGATACCCTCTTCTGACAGTTAGGATTGGAGGTGTGTTCAACCCATGGTGTGACAAGAATTATCTTAGAAATTCTTTTATCTTAGCATTTTTTTAAAATATAGGACCATTAGAGGGAAATATTCTCTTAGACCTTCTTTGATAAGTTTTGACATGGATATACTCTACAATTTTTAGATTCATAGGTGGAGTTCCCTAATGAGAAAAATAATATAGGAATTGATATATACTCATTAAGGAGAATATTGCTATATAGAATTCAAATATTGAAGATAACTCAACTCCATGTAAAAAATAAAAATGATGTATAAAATTCAAATCTCGAAGAGAAGGACTCAACTCCTCCCTAGTAATGGTACCAAAAATGTTACCAAAAAATTTGGCACCTTAGTGCAAAGCCTCACTATGCAACCTAGTTTGAGAAAAATGATGGGAATGTTACCACTATAACCTCAACAACAACTCCTATTATTTTAGTTATGGAAACAATACATCACAAAGGATTCTTCCCTACTATATCTCATGGATCAAGTAACCCAATTTATCTCAATCTAAATTCCCCCTAAGGGATCTACATTAATATTTCATATAGGAATAAGGATATAATAATTACAGTTTTTAGAAGATTGAGGTATAATTCCAAGAATGTGAGTTCTAGGATTCCTATGGCTCAATCTATAGGCTTATGTAAAGAAATAGAGGATCAAATAAGTTCCCAAACAAAATTAAAAAATTGTACTTGGTTATCATAAACTAGGATTTTAAACGAGAAATTATGGAAAGTAAATAGTTTATAATGGAAATAAGAAAAATACCTAGAATCTATGATAAGAAAGTGTAAAATTAAGGATAATTAATGTGCCAAAATGATAATAAATCACACCTAATATTTTGTGATGCAAATATATATAATAGACAATAGACGTTAACCCTAAATTGGGTCTGCAAATTTTCATGTGAATTAATAATTTTGTCTTTCCATCAATTGAAAACGAAACCTAACCATAGAATAATGGCATTAAGAAAAATAATGTGGAAAATATATTATTTTACTATAAATAAAAAATAATTCAAATTAGAGCTGATAAAATAAGAAAATATTTACGGTTTAAAAAGATTAGCATAAGAGATAAGACTAGTTTGTTTCTCAATCTAGCGCTAATGGAGTCTAGGAGTAAAAGTATTTGAAAGAAAATAGATAGAGATGGGTTCAAATATATATAAGGGAGACAAACTAGTGTCTCTAGCTCAATTATTTAACCATATCATCCTTCTACCTTCTTGGAAAATTTAAATGGAGGTAGCTAAACCTAGATCACCTCAAGAGAACTTGATGAAAAATCTTGCACAAGTAGATTTTAGAGCCATACAATATCAACAAAATATTGGTGAAAATTTTAATAAACCCTAATTCATCAACAATAACAACATTGGAATAAGACAACTCACATTTTCATAACACATGTCATCAAATATCAACAATAATAATCCAAAAAAGAGAACCCTCCACAAAATATCATCCAAGGGAAGTTCACTTCACTAGTACTTCATAATGCATAAGAGAGAAAATAAAAGTAGTTGGTATTATTTCCAAGTGTGAAAACGAATCCAAGGTTAAATTGACCTCCTATTTTTATAGGAGCTACTAGGTCGATTTGTCTAAAATTAGAATAAAAATCCATAAAATAATAATAAATCCGTTATACATGTTGGATAGGTCCCAAGACGGTCCCCAAGGATAGTTGAATTAATGGAATAACATGAAATTATACCTCAATTAACTCACATGTGTGATTTATGTGCCCTGCAAGGGTCATGTCATCCTCCAAAAGGTGTTCCTCTCCATGAAAAGTGAAATAAATAGATCCAAGGGACACATATCAATCCAAAATCCATATATCCTCGTAAAAAAGTAATCCCAATCATTAAGGAAAGCATATGAAGTCCAATTTTATCCATAATCATATCCATTTCGTCATTTAGAGAATCAAGTAAATAATACTATGATTCCATAATAGGATATCATAATGGTAATGTACATTCCTCTCCAAAGGGGTACATGTCATCTTCATCATCAATCATCTTCAAGAGCAGGGAAACATCCATTAAGTAGTTTCAATGTCAAATTGGGTGTGCCCTACCATCTTAAGGGTACATCTAATCTCATGAAAATTTCCTACTTCTAACAAATAACATCAAATTTCCTTAAAGTCAGGAAGAATGTCATCAATTATGTCAAGTCATCCCAAGATCAATGATTCCCAAGAAGTGCTCAACATACTATATCAAAGTGCCCCATGTCATAATCAAAATGGTTGAGCATGCTCTTTAAAGTATTGGAGAGGCATCATATAGTCCTTAAGGGATCTTGGATATACCTAGAAGTAATATATAACACATATTCAAAGCATCAAGTGAGATTAACATAATTGATGCAAGAACCGTAAGAGTATTAGACTGCGCCATATTCTGTGTTCAAGCCTTCAAATTACTTCACACGATAATCATGCTGAAATATATTACTAGCTTATGATTGTACACAAGTTACCAAGAATAAGTATGGACAGGTTATCTCATGTCCCTATTATGTGCTTCTAACCCTACTAGGAGAAAAATTTCCAAGGTTGACCCTTTCAAAATATAGGTGTATGTGATGTGTGTTATGGATAGGGCTTTACTTCATTAATTATGTCATAGTGTTATGCTAGGTTACATCACATCATTTTCCATGAATTCCTTTGTAAAGGGAGCACTTAGCATGCTTGAATTATGATTCTCACCTTTGTTTTTCCAAGTCCCTAATATTGGTCTTTTTATTTTATTTACATAGCTTGTTTAACAAACATCATTGGTTTCACTTATTTCTTTATCGGTTTACTCAAATTTTAAGTCTCGACACTAATATTCCGCATTTAATGAGGACCATGTTAGAATGAATGTTTATGCTAAAATTGATTTGCCATTTTTAGAGATAGTTAAGATATTTTATCAAGTGATTATACTTGTTGTGGAGGTAAATCCCCTCTGCGGACAGAGGCGATCCCTACTAGCCCAGACCGGGTCTAGCAACAATCGTTCACACTATAGTGCAGGTTCCTAATTGTAAATAAACCGACTAGCGATGAAGGCTTACCTGGAATCCAACGCTGTCACTTGTAGAGAAAGTAGCGCTCTCGTTCCTTAGCTCCAGCAGATCACAATCCTCATGATCTCCGTGATCAGACACCTGCACACGCAAGAAAAATAAAAAATGCAAGAGTAAAATCTAGTGTATGCAACTATATGTCATTCAGAGAAGACATAACTCATTATCGTAATAAAAAACAAGAGTGGAACCATAACCAATAGTCGCTTATCATTAATCAATCAAAGAAGAACACAACCATAGCTCTGACACTGAATTCTCCTTCAGAGGGTCGCCAGCGGAACACGTCTCAAAAAATCCTGTCGGGGATGGGACAAACCTCTCTCTTAGGATGTCTCAACGATAATCTCCTTGCTTAGATTTGGCCTTAGGGGAATGAATCAAGTCTCTTGCAGCATAAGGCTCTGATGGCTCTTGGGAACTTGGAGACTAGCTATTCAACCATTCAGCCATTCAACCATTCAGCTATTCAGCCATTCAGATCCCTCATCAATGGATGAAGGCTATATTTATAGAGGAGAGGAGGAGGTTGGGATCCATACAATAGTGGAAGGGAGGCCTTATCCCTTGGGAGGTTCCCCATAAGGTGGAAAAAAGAGGCTAAAGGAGGAAGGTCATGGTTATTCAGTCGAAACCACCCCTGATGACTCATCCAGCTGCCACATCAGGACCAAAGAATGAAAGTTTATCAATGGTCACGATCCGCCCTTCATGTGGAAAACAGACCACACGAAAAAGGGAGGAGACAAGCGCTCCCATGGCATAGGTGTAATCGCACCCTAGGAGCAGATTGAAATCCAAAGGGCCTGGAACAACCATCATGTCCATATGGACGGTTTTACCTCCCAAAGTAACAAGTAATCTTGGGAGGATCCCTAACGGTTGACTAGTTCTTCTGTTAAATGCCAACATATTCTGTGTAACAGGCACAAGCGGTGGCGAAACGAACGCTTGCCAAGTAGTTGAGGATAGAATACTAACAGATGCACCTTCATCTATAATGGTGATGGGTACGACCAGACCAAAAGCCTGTACTGTGATCTCGAAAGGCACATAAGACGGAAGGCGGTATCCTGCAAATCGATTCTAATCAAAGGAAGCGACTAAACTACTCAGAGGGGCTACCATCGAACCAAGATGGTATTCCCCTGGTGTTACGGAAGAAGAAGGAGCATCCTCCACGACCTCCATCTCGAATGTGGGAGGGGTATCCTCTGGGACCTCCATCACGGGAGGTGGAGGAGCAACTTCTTGAGGTATAGGGATAGGAGAATCTTTCTCCAAGTCCGAAGAATCTGAAGAAACAAGAATAACCTGAGGGGTATGGGATCCACTCTCCACAGAAAAGACCTGGTGTGCCGTGGACGGGGCCAGCTCAACCGATCCCATGACGAATGGTTGGTCAGGAACGGATTCCTGAATTTGAATTTCCAGGGGACCGGGATCGACCAAGGATGACTCTTAACCAATCGTGGCATCAACTAGTGGAGGACTCAAAGACAGCTTCTTGTAACCAACTGGAAGGCTTGGTGCAGAAGCAGTTGAGTTGTCCAAAACTCACTTAGCTTTATCCATATACTGACAAAGGTGAATGGCATGGTGCCCTTCACACAACTTACAGGGATTGGTGAGCTTACCCTGCTTCTTAGGAGCTTTACCAGCACCAGTTGAAGACGTGCCCCCAACCTGACTCCTAGAAGCCAAAGGCAACCGCGGGCGACCGTTGGACCATACTTCGAGCACCTTGGGAATGCCAGGGCAGTCTCGAAGAAGATGATCTCTCGTGCACAACATGCAAGGGAACTTGACTTTCCGTGGAGGGTTGGAAGGTTTATCAAGAGGAGACATTTCAGAAGCAGTAGCTGGAGCCTTAGCCTCTCTTTTATCAGACTTCTTATTCTTTGTCTTCTTCTTCTTCTTCTTAGCCACTTGGTTACTCGAATCCAGACTTTCAATAGGCGAAGTAGAAGAGGAGGACACAGAAAAAGGTGAAGAAGGGGAGAGGTCCACCTTGGAATCAACATGACGTTGCTCAGGCGGAGGAACTGATTGAACAGTAGCCGAGACATTCGGGACCAAAGAGGTTGAAAACAACCAAAAAGGCAACCCAAAAGTTAATCCACGAAGGGACAACGTTGCCATATAAGGAGCACCAACATTTCCAAAAGGAGGAAAAAGACTCGGATTCCCATCGGAGGGGATTCCTTGGTTGGTGTACTCCGGAAAATTTGCCATCAGAAATGATCTTCAGAACAAAACCCTAAGGAAACTAACTTTTACCAGGAATATTTCGTGGGCAGTTAATTTTTTAAAACATTGAAAAAAAACTCTACTGTTTCATCTTTTAAGAGTCGAGAAACAGGAAAAAGGTGACTCTATCACTTTCAGATTGGAAACAAGTGTGAAAGGACAAGCGCTTGATGAAATTTTCAAATTTAATGAGTCAGAAAAGATCGAAATGATTGCTCAGAATGCTAGGCAAAGGGTGTACCAAATAATCGTGAACTGCAATATACACCTTGGTTTCAAAATGAAAGAGAAATCAACCAAGGACTTAGCGTACGTGCAGGCAATCTCCCCGAATGCTGTGTCGGGTGTATCACAGGTATAGGGCGGCAGACTCAGCTTCCTATGGATAAACGATAGAAACCTAGTGGGGTCTCCCTTTATATACACGATAGTACGGGGAGCACAAGTCCATACTAGTGCTGTCTAAAGCCAAGAGGCGAACGACAGCCACTAGGTTTAAAGACGCCGGAACACGTCTCTAGCCTAGACCACTAAATGTTGCGTTAATGTTTCAATGCTGCCTTAGTGTAAATTAAATAAATTTTAATGTTTATCTTCAATTACGTTTCAGTTTTCAGGCCCTAGCGAGTGTGATGTCTCAAAATCTCCTAAATGCACACTATATGCCACATTATATCATTTCATTCGATGAAAGCTAATTATGAGAGAGTTGAGAGCTTTTCACACAAACAAAATGATCAGAAAAAAACCAAAAAAGTCTCTAATGCAGCTAATGTAAACCAAAAACTTTTCTCTCAAAGTCACTAATCACTAATAACACCGAAAAGATTTTAATTTGCACTAACTAGTCGAAAGAAAAAGAGATTTTCTATATTTTCAATGTTTAATAGCAAGGTGCACTAAACAAAATGAAAACTAATGAAAAGAGCAATTTGAGAAGTGATGAGGAAAGAGAAAAACACACAAATTTCACTCAACGCAAACACACAATCAGATCTCCAAATTGACAAAATAGTCCCTCAAAACCAAGAGAATCCCAAAGACCCAAATGGACCATGTAATCTAGGCCCAAAACGAGACAAAGCGCAATTCGAATGAAGAAGAAAAAAAACACTCAAATAACGCAATAAAATGATAAACAACCACCAAACGAATGTAAATAAGAAATCACAAGGTCGACTGAACAAATAGAAACCAAAAAATTCCAAGGGAGGCTTGACACACAAGAGCACCTATATGCCCTAGGGATAGAATGTGAAATCGATGGAAACGGGAAAACAACCAAAGGAAGAAGGTCACAGCCAGTCAAACAAAGCTCCAGAACATTCAAGCAGTCGAAAAAACAAGACCAAACACACTGATCAAGCTCAGGAACGTCAGAACAGAGCAAACCCTAGTACCTCACAGGATTGACGCGACTGTGAGGCTGAAACTAGTGCCAGAAAAGAATTGGCGCGAGCTATACACTAGCAACATGCGCCAATGGGCACGACTGTCAGGCTGTAAAGCGCGCAAATCGAGTTTGCTAAGGAAAAATAAAAATATACCATCCAACAAGTAGACCAGTGATGATCAAGCTGACCAAAAGCAAAAATCACAAAAAGAGCCAGCCAAAAGAGCCGATCAAGCAAGAAGAATCGAGAAACAACTGAAAAGACAAGACAATACTCCAAGTGTTCAGTTCATAAACTAAACCGGAGATTGACTGAAGTAGCTTTGATCTACTTCTCTAATGCAAAGCAATAACGTTTCGAAGGCTAACTGGCTAACTTCAGGCTTCGTCTGTAGCTTACAAAGCAAAACAACAACAAGCTAGACAGTCCCCAGTGGAGTCGCCAAATTGTTGTGGAGGTAAATTCCCTCTGCAGACAGAGGCGATCCCTACTAGCCCAGACTGGGTCTAGCAACAATCGTTCACGCTATAGTGCAGGTTCCTAATTGCAAATAAACCGACTAGAGATGAAGGCTTACCTGGAATCCAACGCTGTCGCTTGTAGAGAAAGTAGCGCTCCCGTTCCTTAGCTCCGACAGATCACAATCTTCCCGATCTCCATGATCGGACACCTGTACACGCAAGAAAAAAAACAAACGCAAGCGTAAAATCCAGTGTATGCAACTATATGTCAGTTAGAGAAGACATAACTCATTATCATAATCAACAACAAGAGTGGAACCATAACCAATAGTCGCTGATCATTAATCAATCAAAGAAGAATACAACCATAGCTCTGATGATGAATTCTCCTTCGGAGGGTCGCCAGCGGAACACGTCTCGAAAAATCCTGTCGGGGATGGGACAAACCTCTCTCTTCGGATGTCTCAACGATAATATCCTTGCTTGGATTTGGCCTTAGGGGAATGAATCAAGGCTCTTGCAGCATAAGGCTCTGATGGCTCTTGGGAACTTGGAGACTAGCTATTCAGCCATTCATCCATTCAGCTATTCAGCCATTCAACCATTCAGCTATTCAGCCATTCAGCCCCCTCATGAATGGATGAAGGCTATATTTATAGAGGAGAGGAGGAGGTTGGGATCCCTATAATAGTGGAAGGGAGGCCTTATCCCTTGGGAGGTTCCCCATAAGGTGGAAACAAGAGGCCAAAGTAGGAAGGTCGTGGTTATTCAGTTGAAACCACCCCTGATGACTCATCCACGAAGTTGTTGTAATCGAAACTTTGCCTCTTTTTTTAAAAAAACTTTCCAAAAGCAGATTGGCACGGGTGCTTAACTGGGACAGAGTGCCAATTGGCGTGGGCTCAGTGTTAATTTTCCTCATTGGCTCGAGTACATAACAGGCTACCAGCGCCAAGGCAAAAACAGGTGTTTTTAGGGGTCTGCTCAGGAAATGATCAACAGAAGGAATGTTGTCTTCATGGTAAGGGATGCAATGATGGTATTTGCAAGGCACGACACTGCTTATTGGTCACAGAAACGACTCTCCAATGGGCGAGATGGATATTGCAGGGATGGTGACAAATTACTGTGTAACAATACTTGTTGGATAAAATAGTCAAGCTATCTTAAGCTTGGTTTTATGTATAAAATATATGATATTGTATGCTAAAAAATATAGAGAGTAGTTTTGTGTGTGCAAATAATCTCATTATGGTATCACATCCTATACCTTTGGTTGTAACTCCCCTATGGGACGACCCATGAATATATGAGATGTGAGAATACTTTGTTGTAGAAATAGGCTATGTATATTGGTGTTTTGAATGAAGAGTTTTGTATAATTTTTAGTTTGGTATGGTGTGGTGTGGTGTGGTGTGTGGAAAAATCAACGTGGACATGTATGTGATTTGTGTGAAGACTCACTACAACACAATGTTGAAGAATTTGCATAGAGCTATGTGTGGGCCTAAGTAAGGACAATGTGATCAGACATAGATTGCATGGTTCCAAGGAGGTTGATTCTGGATATTTTTTGCAACATTTGATATACCTCTAACAAATCCTTCAAAAACTATTATTTTATTAATATTCTAGTGGGTGCATTAATGGTTGTAATGGATATTTCATTTGGGCCTTGATTTTTGATAAAGCTCTTTGCGACATTAGGCTTGGATTCCCCATATCCAATGTAGGTGAGGAAATTTCATGTTCCTTTGCAGGAAAAGTTTACAACTTCCAGATAAAAAAATAAATGACAATATCATTGTTTCTCTCGCGGGGAGATAAGTAGAACATGACTGCACACACTGCTTTGTGTCGTAGACGGTGTATAACTAGTTTTTATTTTACTGTTCATCCTCTCAACGTGAATGAGTTTAATACAATTGATATCATGGCAACACATAGTGTATGAAAATTTATTTTTTAGTGGATCTTAGTTGTTTCAGAAAAGAATATAAGATATTTTCATCACATAAGTGAAACATGCTTGATAGAAATGCCAACAATAGTTTCTTCCAACCTCTTATACATATCAGTGACATTATGGGTGGTGGTATAATATTATTTGTTGGTTTTTTTTTTTGGTTTGTGAAATGAATAATGAGGAATCTCTCATAGAATATATTAACATAACTTAAGATGATGGTTATTTATGTATGTGATTCCACAAGAACACATCACCGGTTTAATTATGTCCATAGTTTGTTACAACTTCTATTTCTTAGAGTATTCGGTAACCCAAGAATAATAACTATTGATTATGTAATCTTTATACAGTTTGTGAGTTTGTAAAAGGGCACAATGTAAGAGTGAATATTGGATACATTCAATATCTATACTATTTTCCTACATAACTGATGAATACAATGTGTTATGTACTTTGACAAAAGAAATATGTTAATATGAAGATTTAATATGTAGAATGTTTTTTTGGAAAATATAATGAGTTATATACATTGATAGATGGAAGTACATCAAGAATTATTGGTCATTACAAATGCGAAATTGATGGCCATAAGAAATTGCATCTTCAATGAATGAATTAACAACTAGAAATGAAGAGTTGAAGAGTGTAGTTGAGGAGAGTTTAAAAATGGGTAGAAACATTGATGAAGACTAGACGAGACAAAGATCAAAGTCTAAAAATATTTTTATGTGATTTCAGTATTTTTTTTTTGTGACGTAAAAATTAGGGAAGGGTGTTAAAATTAATTCTCACTTTAGAAGTGGTTTGGGATTGTTAGACATAATTGAGAGATTATCTCAATTAATTAGATTTTTTTGGCTAATATAGTCAAACTATCTTAAGCGTACTTTTATGTATAAAATGTATGATAGTGTGTGAAAAAAATATAGAGAATAGTTTTGTGTGCAAATAAATTCATTTTACCCATACTTGAAACTTGAGTAAATCTACAAGGAGATAAGCTAAAAATACGATTTAAAAAAAAACTTTGTTTTCTTTTCCCTCCAAAAATATTTACCCAGGATGATGTCATCTTGAATCCTATTCGCTCTTTAAAAATTGATTTTATTAGTATATTATTCATTTTGAAGTCTATTTTTATCTCAAAATTCCCCTAATGCAAGACATGGAAGAAATTTTTCTATTGCTTATACATAAGCCATTCCTCTTTTTTAGTTCATTCATAATTAACCAGATTATAAACAAATAAGAAACAATGTATCTTGAAACTGACACTATATTGTAATTCTAAGCATTATAAATGATGAATAAGACTATTATGCTTTAGAGTTTAATACCTGATCTTGAAATCAGTTTCTACTAGTTTAATTTCTTTTATGTTATATTTGGATGAATAAGCCGACCTGAAATTTTAGATTCATGTTTACAATTATCAGTAACATCTTGCTAGATCTAGAAGTCATGATCTTGCTTGATCCACTCATACTATTGCGCCACAATGATGTACTCAACAAGGAACCTCTAGTCAAACTAAATTGATATACCCAACCATAAATCTTATTTCTTCAATATTATTAAGCCATTTTTATAAAAAATTAAAATGACTAAAAACCATTTATACCTCACATATTCATAATTAATTTTGTGATCAATATTTGTTACTCTAATTGCTCCCATATTGTTGATTTAAATATTTTTTTAATCACGTTAACAACTAAAAAAACTTGCTACATCAATTCACGCCATCACGCAACATCCATGAAATAAGATCATGAGAACCCATAACCATAAGAAATGTTATTTTCATTAAATCATACTCATCATAGCCGTGCAAATTTAAGATGTTTGCTTGCTATTGTTGCTATAATTTGTTTGTCTTATTTAAATGTTACAACATCGAAGTCTTGTAGTTATCTCAGTTGTTTGTGTCATCTATTTTCATTGAGTGGAGAATATTATTCTATAACTTAGTATAAGGGATGTGAGTTTACATAAATTTTTTTAAAATAAAAATAAATTATGCTCTGAATACAAAAACGATATTAGCTATAATAAAAAAAATGAATATTCTCTAAAATAATTAGAAGTAAAAAAAATTGCGTAAGTAAGATGTTTAAATATTTTACTTTTCAAAAATATTTGAACAAGAAATTTAAATAAACTATTTAAAGATCTATGTTAACTAATTTATGTGGATATCAATTTCATGTACATCTATATATAACAAAATTTGTTAAAATAAAATATTTTAATATTGTTTATAAAAATATTCAATGTAGGTTATTAATAAAATTTAAACTATTTCAAGATCTATGTTAACTAATTTATGTGGATATCAACTTCATATATATTTATATTTAATGTTGTATATAAAAATATTCAATGTGAATTATTAATAAAATATTGACATATAATTAAAATTATATTAATAATAAAAAAATATCATTTTAAAGTAGATCGATAAAATATCTCAATGTACATATCATGTAAAATGTTTTCTTAATAAAAAAAATCATTTTAATGCAGACTGATAAAATGTCTCAATATACATATCATGTAAAATATTATATATATATATATATATATATCATGAAAAAATAAGTTTATTTAATCTTATATATTATATATAACATTTAAAATACAATTTAAACAATGAAAAATAACTTTAAATTACACATTATATTTTATACTCCAAAGATTTTCAACTATCTTTCTAAACTCATGTTAAATGGAGATAAATCTATGCTAATATATAAATATTTGCAGCGTTGATTATTTATGTTTATAAAAGCCACCATTTCTTTATGATTATTTAAATCACAGATGGTGGGGTGTTCGCTATTTATATTTATTGAAGCGACCATTTCTTCTTGTTTATTTAAACCACAAATGGTGGGAGGATATGATTTATGTCTGTACCCACTAGTGCCCACGATATCACGTTATACTGTAATTTGACAAATAACGCGATATAATCCCATTCACAGAGGCAAGCATATCACCCTTCTCTTCTATTTTGATAAACTCTGACAGCTCAATATTGTGCGAAAACCATTAAGATATTTGATCGTCACGGATTCTTCTATTTTGGTCAACTCTCACAGCTCAAGATTAGGCCAACACCATTAAGATATTTCGTCATTGACAGTGCTGCCAAATGTCAGAATAGCTACATAGCTTGACTTCAAATTTGGACCATTCAATTCAAATTATAATATATTGAAGGTCAGAATTGCAAGCAGCTTCCAACAGGAAAAAGTCAGTGCCGTGAGACAATTCCATCAAATACCTTACAAAAGTCGTGGTTACTCTGTTATAAAACAGCCTAGATTGTTTCCTGAATTTGAATGAAAGGATCTAACATCCCCATCCTGATTTTTCTTTACGTTGTGTGTTTAGGGAGAAGTAAATAGATAGCCATGTATGCTACGGTATCGCTAGAGGCCTACAAGCAGGCTGCTGCAACGAATGAAAATACCCAACAGGGTGGGGTTCTATTCCCCCCACGCGAAGGCCCTTACTCTGCATATTTAGTTTTTCAACAAAATGAAGATGAAGGCGACGAGGAGCAGGGTGGGTGCTGTTGGGGTTGTTGCTGTAACGGGTTGCGAGAATTGCCTTTCCCTCAAGATAAATGCTTGACAACCTTCTACACGACGAGCAGTGCAGAACATTCCCATACGCACAGGGATAGAGTGTATTTTATTCCGGTTCTAGGCCAACCCATCTCATCCAATCGGTATTAAGTTGTTCGAGCTGAACGCAAGTATAAAGGGTGAGCATCTTTGCTATTTATCAGAATTTTTTTTCCCACCCTAAAAACCTGCATGTTGTTCTAGTTATAGCTAATAGTGGTTAAATAAATTTATTCAGTTTTGGTTTAAATCTGATATTTTGGGACTTTACTGCAATTTAAGATTAAGTTCAAATTTCCCATACCAAAAATCCCACCAAATTTTCAATAAAATCCAACAAAAAAAATTATACCCTACAGTGTCAATACTATAATGGTAGGGAAGCTTTTTTGCTTGAGACAAAGAAGCCATCTCATAAAAGTATGTGACATCATTATTTGTGAAAAAATCCAATCTCATGATTTCATTATTTGTGAAAACATCAATATCATGATGGTCTGTTTCTGACCAGAGGCAGGTAGTGTGGTGGCAGGTACTCATAAACCACATGTGAGAAGAATCCAACTTTTGCAGCTATGATTGTAGATAAACAACGTTTAAGGCCCATCTTTATGAGGATTATAGTCGGAAACAGGTAGCATCAGCTGGTGGTGACAGGAATTCATAAACTATAAGTGAGAAGAATCCAACTTTTGCAGCCATGATTGTGGATAAACCAGACTTGAGGATGATCTTTTGAGGATTGAAGATTTATTTTACAGAGTCCATCATTAAAAAAATATTAAACATTATAATAATATGGTAAAAATCTCTGGAGAGATTTATGTAAATTATGAGATTTAACATTTAAACATTTAACATTAAATCTTGACATTATTTCAATGGCAGATTAGCTTGCAAAATCACTCAGAGATAAAGAACCTGACAGCAAAATAAAGATGACCGTCATATGCATTTGTCATTTGGTAACTGAAAAAGAATGAGAATGTTGGCTTCTAACCGTTTTGACCTGTGTACAATGTTGTCGACAAATGTTGTCGCCCCTAGAGACAACCTAGAGTTGCCATAGACCAGTGCCTAGGACATCTTATCATAGCAAGGAGCACATAATATAACTTGGGTGTCAATCCAAAGGCTCTCCTGCTATCTCTTGTAGAATAAGAAAATTGATTTAAATGGGACCAGAATCTACAGAAACTGTCACAGGGAAAGTAATGTTGTAGAGGCAAAATGAAAAGCTCCAATATAAAAAGCATCAGACAGTTAAGAGATAATTTATTGTAAAGAGGGCCGATTCAACTAATATGCCACAGAAATCAAATATCAGAAAGTGTATGCGGTGAAAGAAATATAAGAAGATATTAATTGCCCTTGGGCTGATACCCAGATACACAACAAAACCATATATGGGTTTACCAATCTAAGAATTTATACATGACAATGGCGTTTTAAAAGCACCCTCCCAAAGCAACTAATATAGAAGAAATATGGGTGAAATGAACATGGAACAATATATCATGCCCGAGCCATATTTAAAGCACTTGACTGATCCAAGTATGGGTATCAACTAGGATAAATCCTTACCTAAAATCAGTGAGCCACTCGCATTCCAGTAACATGATACAAGAAGATGGATGAAATGAAATATTGTATTAAACACATAAGAGCAAGTTACATATTGTGAAATATCAAAGACTAGAATCCTCTAAGACAGATATAACTCCTCCTCACTGAGACCCTATGGGCTCTGAGCCTTCATACAAGAGCTTTTACAAAATGTATACAATAAGCCTTTCACTGCACAATTTTCTGATAAAAATCTGGAACCCTTATAGTGTGTTTTTTCTCCCTTTTTATAGAAGAAATAGAAAACTCTAGAAAATGAGGTAGGTGATGCTCATTTAATTGGCTTAATTTAAACAAAATGGTGGAAAACCTTCGTGCCCACACTGCTGATTGACCATGCTGAGCCGTGTGTACTCTGCTGCCGGCAGAAATAAATGCACTGAGTAGAAAATCTCTTCAGGAACACGGTATAGAGAGAAATTCACATGAACATTCTGTCCTTTCCTGAAGAAAACTCGGCTGAACTAAACCTTGAGGGCATTGTTTTCTGTGAAAGGATCTTTCTAGTGATCTACAGGGCCTTCGATCTGGTACTTTGCCTTCAAAAGGTTATGTAAAAGCCCCAAAGTCCTTAAATGTGTTTCTTTAATCGCCTGCTCTTCACTGATATTCTCTATCTGTGCCATTAATTCTTCATCTTCTCAACCTGTGCATTTGAAAGACCCTGGAGGGTTTAATAGATTTAAATCCTTGCTTTCTTTAATGGTGGTCATATCATAGCAGCTCCCAGATCTTTTTCATAAATTTTGCTCCTGAAACATGGTCCTGTCATGCGTTCTCGGCTTCTGTAATGGAGGCGGTGAATCATGATAATTCTCTGCCACGGCAAACCTGCAAAACCACAAACTCGTTAAAGAAAACCAGACACAGGGATGGTGAACGTGGTGGGGTTGATGGAAATGGTGGTTTAGACTTGGCAGAATGATGAAACAATGCGGGGTGGCGGAGAACACATAGAGATGGCGGAGAAGAATTAAAGGAATACGTGAAATTAGACATGGACAGTGGTCCTTCGACCTAAAAAGATATATGGGAGGCTGAGGGATGCACGATGGAAACGCGTGGCAGTATGACGTGGAGGGAGGCTTGAGTCAACAGCAGGACAGGTAAACGATTCTAGGCCATCCGAACTTGAAATAAGATCAACAATTTAAACTATGTCGGGGGTAATTAACAGTGCACCAGGGGGTACATTTCCTTTGCGTTAAATCTCGCATAGCTTTAGAGAACAACCGTTGTTGGATGAAGGCTTATAGATCCGACGGTTAACGTAAATTTCGTTGCGCGACTACGACCGAATGATAACGCGCGAAATGGAGCGGTTTTGGGACCGTACAGAGGGACACGCGGCGATCAGCGTATGGAATCGCTAGCCGAAGGAGGAATACCACCTGCCCAGCAATGGTGGTGCGAAATAAATAGGCCAGTTTTGAGCAATGAACGCGGGCGCGGGGACCACCATGGCAAGCTGTTTGCGGACCGTTGATTTACTTTTGATCGGACGGCTAAGGGTGTGCCCGATAGCCTCTCATGCTAAGCGCCTGTCAGTCTGGCACTTGGTCTAGCATCCGAGTCGTATGGGGAATAAAATAAAGGGGGCTGAGACTGAAGCGGCTAGGCCCGATATATATTTAAGTGCATATTTTAGACTTTGTCTAATGTACTTCGTGGGCGGGAAGGATAATGATAGGTAGGATATGAAGGTCTTAGGCCACAAAATGAGTTTTAAACAGATTCAAACGGGACTGCAAGCCAGAAACTTGAATGGAGGGGCTAATATAGTCAACATCGGCTCCATCTGGGGACGACACGTTCGTTCCTGGACGTGTCGAGAACTTCGCAGACCCCCTATTTATCATTTTTGTAAATCCTGTTCCTTAGCCCCTCAGTACTTCACTCCATAATTTATCAGCACATCCACCTGGATTAAACCAAAACTGGAACAAAACTTATCTACAATATGGTACATCAGGCAATCCATGCCTAAATCAGAATTGGAAGTATGGTTTAAGAAATTGACCATTTAAAGGGGCATCTAACAAATCACCCCGTAAATTCTCCAACATAAAAGTGTTATTATTTCCCTGCTCCACAATTTTGAATGGGCCGAACCAGAGTGGGTCAAACTTGCCATGTTTTCCTTTTTCAGCTCTTCGTACATCCCATCTGAGAACTAGATCTCCAATTTGCAATTTTCTATCTTTTTCATGCTGATCAAATATGTGTTTCATTTTCTCTTGATACTCCGTTAATCTCTGATTCACTCGGCCCCGTGTTTCCTCTAATTCTACCAATTGATTGATTCTTCTGACCATATCATCAGGTTCTTCCTGGCCTTCTTGCATGAAACATGCCACTGGTAAGGCTAGCTGCACAGGAAACACTGCTGCTCGTCCATATACCAACTCATATGTAGATTTCCCAGTTGCTCTCCTACTAGTAATTCTATTAGCCCATAGAGCAAACCTCAATTGGGAATCCCAATTCTTCTGATTTTCATTGATAGTATTTTTCAAGGCCCTTACTAAAGTTTTGTTGGACGACTCTGCCAATCCATTTCCCTGTGGATAGTAGGCTGTGGAATGATTTAGTGCAATATTATATTGTTGACAGAAACTCACAAATTTTGCAGATTTGAAGGCCTGTGCATTATCAGTCACTATTCTAGCAGGGCAGCCAAACCTGGATATGATGTTTTCTTCCATGAACTTTATGATGACAGTGTTAGTAGCTTTCCTTGCAGGTATGGCTTCCACCCATTTTGTAAAATAATATGTGGCTGTTAATATACATTTATGCTGTCCACTTGAGGGTGGGTGAATCTCACCTATAAAATCTATTATCCATTGTTGAAATGGTTCATTTACATGAACTGGAATCAAGGGTAGAGCTGGTAACTTTTGTCTTTCAGCAAATTTTTGACACTTATCACATGCTCTAACCCAAAAAAAACATCTCCAAATAATTTAGGCCAGTAGAAACCAGCCTTTAAGATTTTATGAGCTGTAGCCCTCCAGCTGTAGTGTCCTCCACAGATTCCTTCATGAAATTCCATCATTATACTTTCTACTTCATCCTCTGTGAGGCACAATAATAGAATGCCTGAAGGGTCCCTCCAATACAACTGTCCATTAGCCACTATATAATTTTGGGATTTTAATCTTAATGCTCTGTATTTTGCTTTATCACAAGTTGGAGAACAACTGAGTGTCAAAAGATATTCAACTATTTCTTTGTACCATGGACTAGTAAGATATTTTATATGTGATTTTTGAGTGGTTACCTCCAGTCCTTGCTGTTATTTTTCATTCTCTGACTCCCCACTTGCTATCATGGTCAAATTCATTCCCAGTGCCTGATAGTTTGATTTAGATAGAATTTTTGCAAGCCCCTGTCCTTTGATCAACTTGGTAGGACGGATATCTAGATCATACTCCTATATTTTAGCAATCCATCTCCCTCTTTTTCCTTCACTGTCCCCCTGAATAAGAATGTCTTTAACAGCTGCAGTAGGGACAAATGCAGTAATGTGAGACTGCAAAATATATATGCGAAAAGCTTTGAGAGATTTCACCAGGGCATAGGCTTGCTTCTCCAATATATTATACTTCAATTCTGCAACATGAAGCACCTGACTGAAGAAGGCAATAGGCTTCTCATATCCTTCTTCATTTTTCTGTAATAACACTCCAGCCATTGTATGTGGTGATGCAAAGGAAAAGATCATAAATGGCTTTGCATAATCCGATCCAGCTAGCATAGGAGCTTCAGCAAGTGCCTGTTTTATCCTGGTGAATGCATCTCTAGATTCCTGAGACCATTTTACTTCATTACTCTTTTTCAGCATATCAGTTATATGCCTAACTATCTCAGCATAGTTAGGAATAAACCTTCTCAGAAAATTGATTCGGCCTAAAAACACCTGTACTTCTTTCTTATTTCTGGGGAGGGAAATACCATTTATAACTTCCACTCTTTTAGGGTCTATTCTTACTCCCTCTTTAGTTACAATATGCCCCAAAAGTTTGCCTTCCTCTAATGCAAATAAAGACTTTTGTGGATTAAGGGAAAGGCCATACCTTCTGCATTTTTCAAAAGTTCTTCGTAAGTTCTCAATGTGTTCAACATCATTTTTTGAGAACACCGTAATATCATCAAGATATACCACCAGAAATTTATCTTGCTCCCCAACAAAAGCGATGTCCATAGCCCTCTAAAAGGTAGCCCTTGCATTAATCAATCCAAAAGGCATCTTGGCATACATAAATGTTCCCCGTGGTGTGGTGAAAGCAGTCTTCTTTTGATCTTCTGGAAGTACAGCCACTTGATTATAACCAGAAAATCCATCCATCATTGACATCCTAGAAGCTCCCACTACTTTCTGCAGAATGTAGTCCATTTTGGGGAGTGGATAATTATCTTTTAAAGATGCTCTATTTAAATTCCTGAAATCCACACACAGCCTTATTTCTCCATTCCTCTTTCGAACAGGGACAAGGTTTGCCACCCATTTTGAGTACCTCAATGGTACAATTATTTTGGCCTTGAGCAGCTTTTTGATTTCCTTTTCAATTGAAGGAAGCAGCAGTGGATTTATTTGTCTAAGCTTCTTCTTGTAAGGTTTTGCATCTTCCTTCAGAGGAATTTTATGCTGCATAATACTAATGTGAAAATTGTTTAGGTCCTGATAGGACCATGCAAACACATCCCTATATGACTGAAATAATTTCAAGTATTTTTCCTTATATTCCTCTGGGACCTTCTTGGATAACTTTACAAATTTAGGATCAGCCTCAGTACCCAGATTCAGATCTTCCACCTGATCTTCTTCTATTACTTTGCTAGGCTACAATGGGACATCATTCTTATCAAATAATATTTCTAGAGGCACCAACCCTCTAGGGATGACATTTCCTTTCAGCTGCAGCACTTTACTGCCTGCCATCTTCTCTTCCCAATTATTTTCTGCGACATTCTTAGCCTCATCTTCTTCACAATCATCAATATCCATGCTAGAGAATTCCCCCACTGTTTCTAGGAATCTCTTCATTTGTTCCTCATCTTCAAATACCTGCCAGTGCTTAATATTATCTAGGATTGATGGTCTGTAACATACCTCGATTTCATACCTCAGGAGATGATTCTGAGGAGGATGGAATGTACTAGCAGCCACAGCAAGAGAATCTGCCATTCTATTATGATCCCAGGGCATGAACTGGATATTGAATGCTAAGAAGAAATTCTCCACCATGTCCCAAGCTTCATTCTTGTAGGCCCTCAACCGAGGGTGTTTGGTTTGACACTGATTTCTGATTTGTCTGACCACCAGCTCAGAGTCTCCTAGCACTTTTAAACTCTGTATACCCATGCTCCTGGCTGTTTGCAATCCCAACAGGAGTGCTTCATACTCAGCTACATTATTAGTAGCTTCATACTCCAATTTAAAAGAAAGTGGGATCCATCTGCCCATAGGAGAAATTAATAATACCCCAGCTCCATTACCCTCTCTTGAATTTTCTCCATCAAAATGTAAAGTCCATATTCCTGCTTCATAATCTTCTAAAGGCTACTCAGTCTTGAATTGATAGAAAGATGGTTCATGAGCATAACCTTGATCTTCTTCCAGCATCAAGCATGAAAAATATCCTTCTTTACTGTAGACTAGTGAATTCTCTGAGCTGTCAGCCTTAGTCACCATCTTGAAAAATATGGTTTCTCTATATAACCTCCTCTCCTGGCCACCAAAAATTGGAATAGTGGCATATGTTAAGTCCAGTTTAAGTGACCCACCAATTTTTGTTCCCCAAGACCTTGACAACAGCATGCCAAAGCGAGCTGGGATGTCAGCCACCACAATGTCCATTACTACACTTTTTACTGGAATTTGGGCCAGATTGACCACTAAATCTTTAATCATCCCCAAGCATTTAACTCTTTTAGAATCAAATGAATAGAGGTCTTTATATGAACGTGTTATTTGCAGTCCTAGTTGTTCCATGACAGACAGAGGCATAAGATTATGGGAAGCTCCAGAATCTAACATACAATTGTGTAACAACAGGTCCTAAATCACTAGGGACACATAGAAAGGAGGAGTAGAGGGGTCTATCTCCTCGACATGTGGGCCAAAAACTACCATGGGTCTTTCTTCTTGAAGATTAAGACTGTCTGGAATTATTGGTGCTTCAGGAGGGAACAATAAAGAAGTGACTTGAGTTTGATATGCAGGTTGTTTCAGTAGCTCGGTCAAAGGGACTGGGATTTTGACTTTCTCAAGTTCTTTTTGCAAATTGAAAGTAGGAGGAGACTTTTCTATTACAACTTCTTTTGACTCTTTATTTTCAGCTGAAGGTTTATCTTCTGTTGATACAGACTCAGCATTAGGAGGAGTGACTACTTTTGATGAAGAAGGAATTTGATCATCAGACTGCAAAGGTTTGTTCAGAGGACTCTTACCTTTGTCTGTAGCTTTCTGCATCGTTGACTCCTTTTGAGCTGATACTCCCTTTTGAAGTGGCTCCTCTTCTTGATCTTGAGTCCGAGTTCTCTTCCTTGAAGATCTGAGATCATATTTTCTGTTAAAATGTGCTTGCATGAAATCATTAAACTGTTTGCAATAGTGATCAATTTCTGCATCTTCTGTGTCTCTGAGCTCTTCTCCTTCTTCATGCAATGGGCATTCAACTTCATCGTTGTTAGAGAAAGCAAGATTTGCATCTTGCAGTTCATAGGTAGCATCTTCAGTGGAGTCATCTACTAGACCTTCTAGGTATAATGGGTGTGGAACTTGATCTTGTTGCTCCTTTGCTTCCCTTGGCAATATTTGTAGGGGTGGCTTCCTATACTGAGGATTGTAACCCCTGTTTGGAGCATTCTGGAAGTTCTTGGAGGCTGAATTCTTGGTCTCCAATTCAAGCTTGACCAATTTATTAGAAAGACTCTTAATCATTTTGTTCATTTCTTTGATTCTGTCTGTATCCTTGTCCTGATTAGAGGTAGATACTTCCTCTTTACCCCTTCTTCTGGTGTCTTGTTCAGCTTTCCCTTTTAATTTTCCAGTGGAAGCAAAATTTGCCTCCAACTCAAGAGCATCTGACTGAGCATCATCTAGGGTGGCAGGCTTCCTTTCCCTGAGAGAGAAACCAAAGTCTGAGTCAAAGGCTGCTATGAAAACCACTTTGGCAGCATTTTTATGAGGCTTCATATCAGCAGGAAGATTTAGATATAGCTTGTTAAATCTCTTGATAAATTTTGACACCCCTTCATTATGTTTCTTCTTAAGTGTATTGAGCTCAGTAAGGCACTGTCCATGATCTTTCTTTTCTCCCCATTTCCTGAGAAAGGTACTTTCCATATCGTCCCAAGTGGTTATGGAATAGTTTCCTAATGTTTTGAACCATTTTCTGGCTTCACCATCCAGAGATTGCACAAATAGTCTTAAGACTACATCCAAGTGTTCTACATTGAAGTTTTCTGCAAAAGAGCAGAAAGTCTCAAGATGTTTATGAGCATCAATTTCATTTTCCCGAGTGAATCTGGTCAAGATCTTCAGATAATCCTGTGGCATATCATTCAACACTTGGGGTAATGCTAGGGGGGCATATTTATTCAAAAAAAAGGTTGGGACATTAGCCATTGGAGGAATAGGAGGTTGTGCAACAATTTGATGTACAAATGGAGGAAGAGGAGGAGGTGGGAGTGGGGTATGAATAACAATAGGAATATAATGAACAACAACCTGAGGTGTGGATGGGAATAGCTCACGGTTAATAGCAGCTACCTCGGTGACTTCCTTGACTTCTTCGGCCTCAGGGGTAGGGTGAAGACTATCTTCAATTATAACACCTCCTCTAAGTGGGCTATCTGAAAAATATTCTGTATCTCCAACAGTGGGGTCAGGATTTTCTACTTGGATTTCTTGGGAAGAAGAGGATGGATAATATTCTACAGAAAATTCAGGGTTTTCAACACGGACTGATCCCCTCTCTTTCCAAATTATTCTATGTATGATCTTCTCAGGGTCAGACACTGAAGGTGTCTTTGGCTTAGACTTATCTGACCTCAGGTATGGCTTATGAGGAGCTAGTACTACAAATAGATTTATCAAATAAAAAATAGTGGAGTCGCCAAGGTGAGAGATATGCAACTCTTCAACTCTCTGTGCTCACCTGATTAGAGAGTGAATATGATTTGTCGAGGCCCAGCGGTATTAACGATTGGTCCCCGACCTTGACTCTAATTATTGACAAACAATGTTGTAGCTAGAGAACGACCCTAGGTTTCCATAGACCAGTGCCTAGGACATCTTAGCATAGCAGGGGACATATAATAAAGCTTGGGTGTCAATCCAAAGGCTCCCCTGCTATCTCTTGTTGAACAAGGAAATTGATTTAAATGGGACAAGAACTCACAGAAACTGCCACAGGGAAAGTAATGTTGCAGAGACAAGATGCAAGGCTCCAACACAAAAGCATCAGACAGTTAAGATACAATTTACTGTAAAGAGGGCCGATTCAAATAATATGCCACAGAAATCAAGTTATCAGAAGGAGTATGAGTGAAAGAAATATAAGAAGATATTAATTGCCCTTGGGCTGATACCCAGATACACAACAAAACCATATATGGGCTTACCAATCTAAGAATCCATACATGACAACGGCGTTTTAAAAGCACCCTCCCAAAGCAACTAATATAGTATAAATATGGGTGAAATGAACATGGAACAGTATATCATGCCTGAGCCATATTTAAAGCGCTTGACTGATCCAAGTATGGGTATCAACTAGGATAAATCCTTACCTAAAATCAGTGAGCCACTCGTATTCCAACAACATGATACAAGAAGATGGATGAAATGAAATATTGTATTAAACACATAAGAGCAGGTTACATACTGTGAAATATCAAAGACCAGAATTCTCTAAGACAGATATAACTCCTCCTCACTGAGACCCTACGGGCTCTGAGCCTTCATACAAGAGCTTTTACCAAATGTATACAATAAGCCTTTCACTGCACAATTTTCTGATAAAAATCTGGAACCTTTACAGTGTGTTTTTTCTCCCTTTTTATAGAAGAAACATAAAACTCTAGAAAATGAGGTAGGTGATGCTCATTTAATTGGCTTAATTTAAACAAAATGGCGGAAAACCTTCGCGCCCACACTGCTGATTGACCATGCTGAGCTGTGTGTACTCTGCTGCCGGCAGAAATAAATGCACTGAGTAGAAAATATCTTCAGGAACACGGTATAGAGAGAAATTCACATGAACATTCTATCCTTTCCTGAAGAAAACTCGGCTGAACTAAACCTTGAGGGCATTTTTTTCTGTGAAAAGAACTTTCTAGTGATCTGCAGGGCCTTCGATCTGGTACTTTGCCTTCAAAAGGTTATGTAAAAGCCCCAAAGTCCTTAAATGTGTTTCTTTAATCCCCTGCTCTTCACTGATATTCTATATCTGCGCCATTAATTCTTCATCTGCTCAACCTGTGCATTTGAAAGACCCTGGAGGGTTTAATAGATTTAAATCCTTGCTTTCTTTAATGGTGGTCATATCATAGCAGCTCCCGGATATTTTTTATAAATTTTGCTCCTGAAACATGGTCCTGTCATGCGTTTTCGGCTTCTGTAATGGAGGCGGTGAATCATGATAATTCTCTGTCGTGGAAAACCTGCAAAAACACAAACTCGTTAAAGAAAACCAGACACAGGGATGGTGAACGTGGTGGGGTTGATGGAAATGGTGGTGCAGACTTGGCAGAATGATGAAACGATGCGGGGTGGCGGAGAACACAGAGATATGGCGGAGAAGAATTGAAGGAATACGTGAAATTAGGCGTGGACAGTGGTCCTTCGACCTAAAACTATATATGTGAGGCTGAGGGATGCACGATGGAAATGCATGGCAGTATGACGTGGAGGGAGGCTTGAGTCAACAACAGCACAGGTAAATGATTCTGGGCCATCCGATCTTGAAATAAGATCAACGATTTAAACTGTGTTGGGGGTAATTAACAGTGGGCCAGGGGGTACATTTCCTTTACGTTAAATCTTGCGTAGCTTCAGAGAACAACCACCGTTGGATGAAGGCTTATAGATCCGACTGTTAACGTAAATTTCGCTGCGCGACTACGACCGAATGATAATGCGCGAAATGGAGCGGTTTTGGGACCGTACAGAGGGACACGCAGCGATCAGCGTATGGAATTGCTGGCCGAAGGAGGAATACCGCCTGCCCAGCAATGGTGGTGCGAAATAAACAGGCCGGTTTTGAGCAATGAATGCCGGTGCGGGGACCACCATGGCAAGCTGTTTGCGGACCGTTGATTTACTTTTGATCGGATGGCTAAGGGTGTGCCCGATAGCCTCTCTGCTAAGCGCCTGTTAGTCTGGCACTTGGTCTAGCACCCGAGTCGTATGGGGAATAAAATAAAGGGGGCTGAGACTGAAGGGCTAGGCCCGATATATCTTTAAGTGCAGATTTTAGCCTTTGTCTAATGTACTTCGTGGGTGGGAAGGATAACGATAGGTAGGATATGAAGGTCTTAGGCCACAAAAGGGGTTTTAAATAGATTCAAACGGGACTGCAAGCCAGAAACTTGAATGGAGGGGCTAATATAGTCAACATACAGAATGGTGGAAACCTGCTCCACAGAAGAAGACAAGACTGTGTTATGTATTTGTAGACGTATCAAAGACTTGCTTCCTAGATCTATGGAACCCAACAATCCATACCAACAGATCCAAGTAATTCGAAAGAGATGTGGGTTCACTTCCAACTGCATCGCTTCTGATGGTTTTCCTCCACTGTTTCTACGTAAGGATGGTTTAGCCCCACAGATTTGCGTGGTAAACATGACAGACTTGCATTTGTTCGAGGCCAGAATGCTCACTTGAGGGCACAATTACCCCCTTCCAATTTTTCATTCTCAGATAAATGATCACCCATTGTTATAGTTGGTGAATGGTACTGCCCCTTCATTTTCATCAAAGACCTGGGCAACAGCTATGAGGATCCCAAAATTCAGCTGATGGAGACACCCTTCTACAAGATGGAGCTAGAGAAATTTTGGAAGGAGATTTACATAACAGAAGCCAGTGCTCCCAGTGAAGATATATAGTTGTACAAAGAACAACAAGGGTGGAAGATCCATTACCATTAGGAACTGAGGCAGTTGAAGAGATTAGGGATGATGATGGGAGTGTTTGGATGAAAGGAATAAGGCCGGAAAAGGGAGAATTGATGGGGTGAGACTAAGCTTACCCATTATTGCAAAAATCAGGACAGATCAAGGTAGACAAGGATTAGAAGCAACCAGCAAAGATGTGAGAGTGGAGAAATTATTCAGTAACAGTGGCACTGGAAGAAAGTTTGTGTGTTATGTTATTGTAGAGAGATATGTATTGAAAAGAATTGATGGAAGTCTTGCTCTTACATATTCATTTAGAAATTGCAACCAGATAGAAGGGAAGTGGGAATAAAAATGCATCCAATTTGATAAGGAAATAATATGGTGGCTCAAAAGTACAATTTGCAGTGTTTTGTCTTTTATATCTATATCTATCTATGTATTATAGATAGATAGATATACTAAGATAACCTATGCGACTGCACAATAGTTGTATTATAATACCAAATATTATTTGGACATGTGATATAAGTTGTATTATAACACCAAGTATTATTTGGACATGTGAATTATATCAGGATTCTGAGTACAATTGAAATTCCTAAGTCAATGTATTTCCTATTTCAAGCCATTATTCAATGGGCTGCATTCTTTTTCCTTTACATGTAAACAGGGGACTATGTTATTCTATGTTATTATTTATTTAACATAGTTGAGCATTCTTGTTTTGGAAATTGTTTGGTGCTTTATCTTAGTGGCAGTGTTTTGTTTACAACTTGTCTCCAACCAAAGTTTGGTATTCCCTTGCTTAGTCGGTTCATAGAAAATTAGCATCCATGAAATCAAAATTCCGAAAGATACCAGTGATAGCTAATGTTTTTTCTAGGCTATTAATACAAGAATCACTGAGAGAAAAATGGTCCCCAAGTTTTATGGAGTTGCATAATGGGTTTTCGTATTCCCATCTGCATCTCAAGCCTTTTCTTAGGGCCAGAATGAAAAATACATCAGTGTTTTGGAATTTACAACTTGGTGGTTTTCATACTGTGTTGTTTCTTCGTTAAGTCTCAGGCATTTGATGTTTTGATTCTAGCGAGTGCAAACAAAGAAAGGGAAGACGGTATATTGCGTGGTCATATCGTTGAGCATGCTTCAAAATGAAACTTAACCAAGATTCTGCTCTTTATATGATTGAGTTCGAAGCCCATCATCACAGATGACATTGTGTCAAAAGTCATAAAATACAGAACAGAGATGTAGACAATTTGAAATAAAAGAAGATTTATTTTTCTGGGTGGGAAATTGTAATATTTTATTAATGTTTTTAATATATAAATCAATTTAAAATATTTAAATTAGGCAAAATAATATAAACCAGTAAATCTAATAAATATCTACGAAATTTTAGAGATCCAGAAAAGTATGAACAAAACTTAATAAAGTTAGACAGCATGATACGACATGATTTTTCAAAAAGCAAAGAACAAAAACTGAAGGTAAGAGTTTTCAAAAGGAAAAAACACACATTATTTTTCAAAAAAGCAAATCACTCCACATCTATTTCAATTTATTATTATTATTATTATTATTATTATTATTCTCTTTTTATAAAAGAAAAAATGGTATAAATAAAGGAATTTATGAAAGGTTATGCAGTAGTTGATACATGTTGTTTAGTTTAAATATAGTTAAATTAAAGTAAAAAATAATGGTACGCCATAAATTACCATTAACTATATGAAATTTAAAATATAAAATATTTTTTTTACTATGTTCCAAGAATCCCCACATGTCTATGACTCTCAATTAACTACACAACATTTAATGTAAAATTTGCTAAAATGTACTTTGTTCTCTAATTTGATGTATAATAATGTGTAAATATAGAGTTTCAAACTAAGTACCAATCAAAATTGCCAATTTTTTTGGACCAAAATTAAATAAAAACTAATAAAATTTTTAACCAAATATCAACTAAAAGATAAAATAGCACACACACTCAATATATTATATATTATGAATAAGAAATTACACACATATTTATACAAGCAAAAGTCTCAAGATAGGAATTCTATCTTAGACGTACAGTAGTGTGGTTGAGAGATTCTCTCAACCACACACTAAACTAGGAGAAACTATATTCTAGCTAATTCCTATTATGTAGGAACAAACTCCTCAAATGGAGAATTACAACCATAAACAAGTAGGAATTAATTATTTCTAACTCCCCCCCTTAATGACTACTTGTCATGATAGTGATTCACAAAGTCTGGTTGTGGTCAAACATAACAAAGAATATGTCAACGTCCATATAAAAGAGCAACCATCCACCGGAATGCATGGGTACCAACCGCTGCAACCACTAGTCCTGTAGGATGTCCTTCGCATACATGATTCTGTCGACCATTATCACTGCATATATGTAACTAAAAATCCACCACCATCAGGCGAATTTCATGTGCAGAACCTCCAAAGAAAAAGAGAGATCAGTGCCTTTCTAAGCCAAATATTCATGTCCAAATAACAATCGCAAACAGTTGCGCTGATTGCGCCTTTCGACGCAACTGTCAGATAGAAAAGTGCGCCCACCCTCTTGTGCTCAGACACACCAATATCTGAGACCGTGAGCCAGGTGTTACTGCAGTCCACCTGCTCCTACGAGCACAAAGCTCCCGTGTACACGTTAGCCACTCAGGCAATATGCCACCACCGGGCAAGTCCGATCTGCCACCACTGGGCAAATCTGCCAACTTCAATATGCCACCACCGGGCAAATCCGATCTGCCACCACCGGGCAAATCCTGTAGCCACTAAGGCTCTGTATGTGGTTTCTGGCTCACCACAAACCATCACTTTACAGTGACAAAATATTGTTTCAGGCTGACCATAAACCATTACAAAGTGGTTTTAAGATCACCACGAACTTTCAAATACCTTTAAAAAAGGCTTACATTTCATTCAACATTTGGAGTTTCTGGGTACATATAACAACCAACTAGCTTATAACATGCTAGGGAGTCTATTCCACAAACCACGCTAACTCAAACAAACATCTACTTTGTTGTCCACCATAAACGTTGTTACTGCTCCTTTACCTCATCTGTTCATTGTTCACATCTTGGGCATCTTTTTCTGTTCAAATAACTTCTTGGAACTCCACGTTTAACCTGTCATTCGTTAGAGTAGCTAATTATAACAAAATAACTCTGCCTACATTGAGTTAGCTAGGCTCAATAAGGCTCAATAAAACATGATTCCAAGAAAATACAACATAAAATCTTCAAATTTAATTTCTCTATCTCTGCCCATAGATGATTATTTTCCAAACATACCAGTAGCCATTTTTCACCAACAATACCTGTGAGGTCTACTGATAAAGAAACGGATTGACGACTTTTCACCTAGACTCAATGTAGTGCATTCAAACACTGATGATCCAGACATAGGCACACAGCCACATGAAGAGAACACAATTTTCCCTTCAAGAACATTAATCCAGGACTCCACAGTCCAATCCTCCATCGCGTTTCAGTATCCAATTCTCCCGGCATCGCAACATAATGCCACTTCCCCTACTCACAATATCAAGGCTAGTCACTGCTGTCAAGCATACTACCTCATGCTCGCTGACAATCTGCAACACGATCTCGATCATCCTCCAATCTCTGATGTAGCTCCAATTGATGTCGTTTTCACTGTCATGTGTTCATCATACCTGCAAATTTGCTTAGTGCTGGAATGACCAGTTCCAACACACACTCAAAATTATGACAATAGTCGGTCATACTACTGTCACCAGCTTCATTGTCATGACAGTTAATCAATACTTTGCAACATCATCAGAGAATTAAAAAAAATACATTTCGACAATGGCATAAACTTATATATATATCGAGCAGCTCCAACGCCCAAGCAGTCTTCAACACAATGGTCACACAAACCATTCATATTACCACTTCCAATCTTTTTCAATATTGCAGCAACCCCAGCGCCTGTGCAGCATCATTCACATTAACATCAGAAACATCTGGCCTCACTTCTTTAATTAATTTTTTAACTTCTGGGAGAGCAGACTGCAGCTTAAGCAAATGTGCCATGTCCTCCTTGGCAGCACCTGCATCAACATTTTCATAGTCATAGCGTGTATAATAGTGGCGACCATAAGAAGCCCAATGATTACGGACTATGTCCTCTACAGTGACAAGCTTCCCGCCATCGACGTTATCCTTATTTTTGTAAGCTAGAATCGAAAACCATGCTAAAAAAATTCCCAGACTCCATCCTTCTCTCGGATATGGTCAGAACTAGTGCCGAAACTCTCTTCACCACAAACAGAACACATTCCAACATCCATTAAATTTCCAAAAAACTTCCAGCCAGTGGGCACCTCAAAAAACCTAAGATTAAGACTTTTTGCAACTACGTCAAGTGCAGCGGATGTGGGCATGCTTCTTGCAACACCTTTCAATCCTAAGCTAATGTATGGAATGGCTTCAACTGTATTTGCGGCAATGATGGCAACAGAATCTGATGGAGTCATAAAAAACCTCTTGCCAAGAATCATATTACGATCTGCATCACCATCAGCAGCACCACCAAACTCTGGTGGTTCTGAATCAAGAGCTTGTTTAATATGGTTCTGAGAAGTAAACCACTTAATTACATGCAGAGGAGCTTTGATCAACTCCAAGGCAACTTCCACCAAAACTGTAACACGGATGCAACATGGGCATATGCAACTTGAGCAATATCCCAACGATCCAGACGAGGATACCAACTAATGAAACCAAGAACGCAAGAAGAGCAAAAGGAAGTCCCAGCAGGAAGCCGAGAGGCCTCCACTCGCAATCTCCATCACCCATATGTTCGACAATACCAAATTCCCGTTAATGCAAATGATTTGGTTGTGAATCTCAGAGTTCTCTGGTGGTAGATTCAAACAAGTTTCTTGAATCTTCTTCACTGTGTCAATTCATCCCATAAAGAGCGTGAAATTGCGAGAGGCGAGTCCGCATCCAGCCGGAATTCCTCGTCTTGCCACTCCCATGCCGATCTAATACCGACGCTCGAGGAGACAGAACACAGATGCTTCAGTGGTACGGAAAAAGAAAAAAATTCAAGCTCGACAAAAAATATCTCAGATAGAGCAACGCCTACAGTGCGTCTTTAACTCGATTACTCAAATGATTTAAAGAATCGATCCAAGCTCCACAAAGTTTAAATCTCTCCGGCACAGGCATCAAACAGAACTGAACCGAAGAAATCCGCTGCAAATGAGCTGCGACAGCTACAAATTGACCATAATCTAGCATGCCATTCTTATCAACAAGCGCTCACACAAACATATACTCCGCCTTCAATAATCTTTATCAACTAAACCCTGAAAAATGAATGCCTCTTTTATTCTTGTTAAATTTGCCAGGGCCCTCTTTCAAATATATTCACGCCCCAAAATAATATGCAACCCTTCGACTTTGATTAAAAAAAAATTATGCATGGCCTATATGATAAGGGCCTCGAACCTTTCAGCCTATTAACACAGCTATCAAGCCGTCCCTTAGATGCAGACTTCATTAAATATCAAGCCGTCCCTTGCTAAACGTCTGCGCCTCTCAGCGCACAGCAAATTAAACTCCTCCGATCTGTGCTACGCCCGCCAGTCAATTCACGCAGATGGCACACTTCAATCCACGCGCACTCCTCTACGCAATCAGATCTCCTCAGCAGCTCGTATCTATTCCACTATACTGCCACATATCACCTTGATGGACAAACGAACTTAACACTAATATAAATGATTTATTTTCCTATGCCCAGGAAGGGCCAGAGGCCCTTACGGGCTCTGAAGCTCTGATACCAAGATAAAATAGCACACACACTCAATATATTCTATATTATGAATAAGAAATTACACACATATTTATACAAGAAAAAGTCTCAAGATAGGAATTCTATCTTAGACGTACAGTAGTGTGGTTGAGAGATTCTCTCAACCACACACTAAACTAGGAGAAACTATATTCTAGCTAATTCCTATTATGTAGGAACAAACTCCTCAAATGGAGAATTACAACCATAAACAAGTAGGAATTAATTATTTCTAACTCTAAATTAATATGAAAAATATAATATAATTTTAAAATCTCTTAAATAAAATAGATATTAATTTGATTATCTGCTTCAAATTTTTTATCCTAGAACTTTAAATTTTCAAAAAAGTGATGAACAATCTCAAATTGGTTAAATCTTGATTTGGAGTTTCTCATTGGTGTTCAATTTGTTAAAAACCTTTAATGAGTCTTTTGATTGAATGATAATATGAAAGATTAAACTCTTTGAAATTAATAACATTTGATAGATTTTATTCTTTATATATGGAAAAAGGAAATTAAAATATGAATTAAACAATTATGTATATTTAATGTTATTTCCATGTCCAATCTTTTGAAAAAAACATTTTGTCAAATTACTTTTAAAAAATTGTCCAATGGAAAAATCTATAAAATTGAAAGTCTAAAGATTGAAAAAATTGACATCATATATGAATTTTAAGAACCTAAATAATAGAAAAAATTGTTATGAAATATGAACATTGAAAACCTAAATAGTTGAAAAATTGACATGATATATTAACTGTTAGAAGCTAAATAATAGAAAAAATTTACATGATATATGAACTTTAAGAACCTAAATAATGGCTACTGAAACAAAACACTAAATTCCTATTACCATGCTCGTGATAGGTATAATAATATAACTAGAAAACAAGATCAACAAAAAAAAATTGAAAAACCAACTTAGGAAAACTTCAGTTACAAAACTATAGTTTTTACTCTGAAATGAAGTTTCTTATTATGAGAACTCCTAATACATTAGTTTATTTTATATATATATATATATATATATATATATATATATATTCTCTTAACAATTATGTCTCAATGCACCTAATTATTTTCTAAACAAATAAAATTAAATTAACTTTTACAAAACTACATTACTGATTAAAAAATGTAATGTGGGAAAACTTCAATTACAAAACAATATCTTTTACTCTGAACAATTATTTTTCAGTGCAGTTGTAACACCTGGATTTAAAAGTTACTATGTTATTTTAAATTATTCATTTGAATTCTTTTTAAGTTAAATAGGGTTAACAAGTTTGTTAAGCCAAAACTATGAACAAGATTCATTTCTTTTTTTAATAAAGATTAATTTATGGTATGATTTCCATAAACTGATGGTGATAGTTTCCAAGAAACCAGGGTAGTTGGACTGAGAAATTATTTTGACATAGTTTCCAAGAAACTAAAGTAGTTGGACTGGGAAGTTATTTTGATAGTTACCTTTCGTCTCGGGATAAAAAAGGAAATTCTAGAGAGGAAAAGGGGTCTGTGCAAAGGAAAAGAGCTAGAGAGATGGAAGGGAAGAGTGTCCACATCTGGTAAGGATCAGTGGAACTCAGATACCTCATGTTGGTGGCATTGGACAGTGGTCTTGAGGCCTACCTTCAGGAAAACTACTGATGAATCCTACTATGGTGAGGAGCACGGGGGGAGATGAGGACGTAATTGCCTCTCTCATGGTTGGGAGGATACCATCAGTTGTTCTTATTTGAGATACGTAACATAAATCTTAGATCATGTAGAAAGAAGAAAAGGGTCTCTAATATTAAGCAATAAAAAAATGTTACGGAGGATCCGGAATATTAATCAACAAGCAGCATATATCATAGGTTTAAGTACTATGTTTAATGACACATATCAAAGCTCTCATTGGTATCATTATAATGTGTATCATCTTGAACCATTTCAAAATTATGTAAATGTTGAGATAGCCTAAGGAAAAACATATCAAATGATTAAGGACTTAGCATCATGGAAAGTCAAATCCACTCCGCACTTCAATATTATCCAAAGTTTAAAATGTAACATTGGTTTTAGTTTTAACGGTATCGGTTAAACATAATATTGTAATCTTCTCATTATTATGAATAAGTAATTATTTCATTTACAAATGCAGGTTAATAGTTTTGAAGTAAAGTTAGAAATTTATTTATTTTTAACTGTTGATTTGAGGCTTCTGTGACTTGTGTTGTTGCGTGTAGAATCTTCCGGATTTATCGCATCCATTTTTTTTAGAATCGACGTTTCGAACCAATCCTCTATGGTTCATCATCAGGATAGATCAATGAATTATGTGAGATCTCATCATAGGGTATAAATAAAGGATAATGAACGTAAGGAAACTGGTAAATATTATGGTTGGTTAGTTCTTACAAGTGATATCAGAGCAGGGTTCATATGTTGGGACCTAGATGAGTCACCTAAATAACATTTGGTGTGTGATAATTGTGCACAGAATTGGGAAGAAGGGACTGACAGAATACAATGAGAAGAGGTTTTGCATATCCAGCTCCCAGGACTACCGGAGAAACTCATCCGCAGACTAACCCAGAAATGAATCCAGAGATGTGGGTGTAGTTGAGTGTGAACCAACATCAACAAAGTAGCGGATTTCTTCAGGAACAAAAAAGGAAAACTAGTAAGCTTCTGGATACTATGAAACAGGTATAAGAGAAAATTGTTCAAGTAAGAAGTGACAATGAGAGGTTGATGTAGGAACATGAGAGGATTCTTAAAAGCATCTCAGATAAACAAAATCAAGGTACAACTCAACAAAGCCTAGAAAGAGACACTTGAGAAGAGGGCAAACAAAGAAAACAAGCTAATGATAAGCCAGAGGGTAGTCATACTCAGCAAAGTAATAAAAACATGTCTTATAACGAATCAGAGTTAGGAAATTTCTCAGATCAGTAGTAGATGAAAAAGCAAAAAGTGGAGCTGCAAGGTGAATTTTGGAAAATTAAACCTCCTACATTCGATGTAGAAGCAGAAGGGGTAGAAAAATTATGGATAATTAACATGAAAAAATATTTCTAAGTCTACGATTAAAGAAGTAACCTGAAGGCCCACTTAGCCATTTACCAACTGCAGGAAAAAGCCACATTGTGGTCGGAAGAAATGAAAAATGTGCCAGGAATCGAGGATCAAAACATGACTTGGGATGAATTCCAGCAGTATTTTAAAGATAAATATCCGATAGAGCATTTTTACGATGAAAAATCTCGAGAATTTCCGGACTTGAGACTAAGAAAACTATCTATGGACGAGTTTATTACCAAATTTACCTCCTTATTGAGATATGTGCCATATCTGAGAGATGAAAAGGTGAAAGTACAGTGATTATTTAGTAGCTTACCTACTCATATGAAGGAGAGGATTTAATTTATACATCCAAATACCATGGATGAGGTAATTCAGAAGGCACATATGTGTTATCAACAGTCCAAGGTAAAAGGAGAAGCTGCTAGGAGTTGGCCACCAAAGAAAGGGCATAAAAGTAACTCAAATTTTAAAGGTGGTAGATCTGGAAATTATAAGAATGATGCCATAAACTCAGAAAATAGACAACAGGGAAGAAAAAAACAAAAATCAAAGTGGCAAACAGAATAATGACCCACTGAAGCATCCAGTAGACTAGATCATGGGCAGATACAAAAACCACCATTACAGTGATGGGGATGCAATGAGGTAAATTACTATAAGAATTGTCCTCATCGTGATGAAACTGCAGCTAATCTACAAGAGGCATCCACAGTGGGAGATGTTTCACGAAACATACCAAGAATCAACGCGATACTAGAAGATCGACAAGCACATTTTCATCCAACCATGATATAACTGGAAGGTAAATTGTACTCCCACACTATCTCTATTTTGGTCAATCCTGGTGCCATTTTAAGTTATGTAAATCCTCAGATATTAGAAAAATGTAACTTGTAGAGCTAGAATTTTAAATTATCCATGGCTGGTTCAACTGGCCACTGGGGTAAAGAGAAGAGTTAATGTTAAAGTTTCCAACTGTCCCTTAGAAGTTGGAAACCAGCACATAAAGGTTGAACTGAATATTCTACTTTTAGGCTTCTATGATATATTACTTGGAATGGATTTTCTAGAAGTGAATTGGTCACTGGTAGATTGCAAGGAGAAAATCATTTATTATAAGGCTGAAGATGGAACTCGTCAAGAGTTGCAAGGGATTAAGAAACCCCTTCATTTGTGTCTTATTACTGCATCTCATTCGAGGAAATGTATAAGAAAAGGTTGTCAAATTTATGCTATTCAAGTGGGATTCACTAATTTTAAAGAGAAAACCCCTATGATGGAAAACATACTGGTGGTGCAATATTTTATGGACGTGTTTACGGAAAACATACTAGGACTACCTCTGAAGCGGGATATTGGTTTTACCATCCAATTAATGCTAGGGGTAGCACTAGTTTCACGAGCCCCATATAGAATGAGTGTGCGTGAACTAACTAAGTTGAAAATGCAATTACAGGAATTGGTGGACAAAGGATATATTCATCCAAGTGTGTCTCCTTAGGGGACACCTATAATATTTGTGAAAAAGAAATATGTACGATGTGAATGTGTATGGAGTACATACAACTTAATAAAATGACAGTTAAGAAGAAATACCCACTGCCATAGATCGATGATCTTTTCGATCAGGTAAAGGGGGTGTTTGTATTTTCGAAAACAGATCTAAGGTTGGGGTATCATCTAATATGAATAAAGGATGAGGACTTATATAAAACATCCTTTTGTACTCGATATGGGCATTATGAATTCATGGTATTACCGTTTGGATAAACCAACGCACCGACAACATTTATGAGTTTGATGCATGGCATCTTTCATACGGTTTTGGACAGATTTGTGTTGATTTTCATTGACGATATACTTATTTACCTGAATACCATGGGGGAACATAAAGAACATTTACGAATAGTCTTAAAAATGTTGAGAGATCATTAACCATATGCCAAATTAAGTAAATTACTTTTTACAAGGAGAAGATTCAGTGTTGGGGCCATGTTATTTCTGCCGAGGGCATAACAGTAGATCCTGAAAAGATAAATACTATTACGGAATGGAGGGTACCTGAAAATGTAGCAGGCATACGTTATTTTATGGGATTGGTTGGTTATTATTGGCGTTTTATTGAAGGATTGTCTAAGATTGTGTTCCCCATAACCTCCTTACAACGAAAAGGGAGAGAATTTAAATGGACTAACGAATGCCAAACTAGCTTTGAACGGTTAAAAAAATTGTTGAATACAACTCCCATACTGAAGGTGGCAGATATGAACAAATATTTTGAGGTTTGCACTGATGCTTGCTAGGAAGGAGTCGGAGCATTGTTATCACAAGACAAGAAAGTGGTGGCATGTGAATCTAGGAAAATGAAAGATCATGAACAACGATATTCTACATATGATCTAGAGTTGACCACGATGGTGCACACACTCAAGGGGTGGAGACACTACCTATTGGGAAAAATGTTTCTGCTGAAAACAAATCATAGTAGTTTGACTAGTTACTTTAAACAAGCTAACTTGAATGCTCACCAGGCAAGGTGGAATGCGTTCCTAAGTGAGTTTGATTTTGAAATTCAGCATGCTAATGGAAAATAAAATCATGTCGTTGATGCCTTAAGTATAAAATTGCATTATGTGTATGGATTATATTTTAACCATGTGGAATTTAAGTTCTAGGAATAGGTGAAAGAAGCTGCGAAAAGGGATCCTGAATATCATTTCTTATGGAAGCAAACACAAGAAGCAGAAAATCAAGGAAATCAATCAGATTATAAGATTAGTAAAGAAAATTTAATGATTTTTTGAGGAAGGATATATGTTCCTAATCAAATGAGTTTAAAAGAACTGATCTTAGATCAGTAGCACAAAAGCTCTTACTTTGGACACCCTGGTTACCAGAAAATGTTAACAAAAATAAAAAAGGATTAATTCTGGCCTGGTATACGTAAAAATATTGTTGAATACCTGACCAAATGTTTGGAATGTCAACAGGTCAAGGTAGAACATCAACACCTAGCAGATTTTTTGCAACCTATTTCCGTACCAGAATGGAAGTGGGAGTTGATATCACTAGATTTTATTACATACCTACCTAGATCAAAGCGACACAATGATTCTATAATGGTGGTAGTTTATTGGTTGAGCAAAGCAACTCATTTTATTCCAGTGCAGTCAAATTTTAAAACTGTGAAAATTGCTGACATTTTCATGAGGGAAGTGTTTAGATTACATGGTATCCCAAAAACAGTCATCTCAGATAGAGATGTAAAGTTAACCTCAACATTTTGGAAGGCACTATTCACTGGATTGGGTACCGCATATCATCCATAGACGGATGGATAGACAGAGCGGGTGAATCAAATCTTGGAAGACATGCTACGAATGTATGTAATGCAACAACCCACAAAGTGGTAAGATTATCTACAGTTAGTAGAATTTTCCTACAACGATGGATACAAGGAATCCCTCAAGATGAGTCCCTCTGAGGCCTTATATGGAAGACAATGCCGAACACCCATTAATTGGAGCAGCCCAAAAACCAAACTAATGCTTGGACCTGACATGTTGGTTGAGATGGAACAAGAGGTAAAGAAGATTCGAAAAAATCTAAAGGTTGTCGAGGACCGACAGAAAGTGTATGTGGATCAAAAGAGGACATATCGGGAATTTGAAGTAAGTGATAATGTTTATGTGAGAATCAAATCCAAAAAGTGTACCTTAAGATGGACTACCTATGCTAAGTTGGCTCACCAATTCTGTGGACCTTTCCAAGTTTTGGAAAGGGTGGGGTTGGTGGCCTATTGGATAGCCTTACCAGGACACATACGAGTGCAAAATTTGTTTCATGTATCCATATTGAAAATATATGCGCATGATCCAACACACGTAATACATTGGCAGAACATTCAGGTACAAATGAATTGGGCGCTAAAAACTCTAAAGAGAGATAAATATTTTGTTAACTAATTCAATCTTTGTTGATTGTCAGTCAAACTGGACGACGAATTTCTGGTAGAGCCTCAACGTATTCTCGAACAGAGAGAAATAATGCTTCGGAGGCGAGCCATCACCCAATTTAAAGTGCAGTGGAAGCGCTTTTGGATGGAAGAGGCTACTTGGAAAGATGAACTATTTGTTCGTGAAGCTTATCCAAAATTATTCAATGGAATGGAGTGAGACATTGAGGACGGTGTTCACCTCGAGAGGGGGAAGATGTCACACCTTGATTTAGAAGTTACTATCAGGGATAATTTTAAGGATGGAAATTTATTTTAAAGTTTAGAAACCTTGGCGAATATCTCTAGTACATAATATGCAATTTAAGTGTTTGGCAATGTTTTTGTAAAACTATTCAAATTTCTAATAATTTTATATAGTATGTATATAAAATTTTGGCGATTTTTAAGGTAAAACGATTTTATACTATAAAATTTGGGCAAATAATTTTTAGAAAAAATGGAAATTAACGAATCATTATTTTAGAAAAGGCATGGAAAATTAGCCCACTTGCGAATATTAGCCCATAAAATTTTCCATGGTTACTATGCTATTTTAAATTATGGATTTGACTTCTTTTTAAGTTAAACAGGGTTAACAAGTTTGTTAAGCCAAAAATATGAAAAATATTCATTTTTTTTTTAATAAAGATTAATTTATGGTATGATTTCCATAAACTGATGGTGATAGTTTCCAAGAAACCAGAGAAGTTGGATTGAGAAATTATTTTGACAGTTACCTTTCCTCTCGGGATAAAAAGGAAATCCTAGAGAGGAAAATGGGTATCTGCAAAGTAAAAGGAACAAATAGAGAGCTAGAAGGGAAGAGTGTCAGATCTGGTAAGGACCATTGGAACTCTAATACCTGATGTTGGTGGTGCTAGATAGTGGTCTTGAGGCCTACCTTCAGGAAAATTGTTAATCAATCCTATCTAGTGAGGAGCACATGAGGAGCTAAGAATGTAATTGCCTCTCTCATGATTGGGAGGATACTATCAGTTGTTCTTATTTGAGATAAGTAACATAAATATTAGATGTTGTAGAAAGAAGAAAAATGTCTTTAATATTCAAAAAATTATTTATAAATTATTTTATACAGACTCTATATACTCTGAAAACCTAAGTTTAGTTGATTATTATTTAAATTATTTCTACATGAATGAATGGTTAGATTAACTGTTATAGAGAAGTGTTGAATGATTGTATAAATGGTTAATGAATGTATGATGTATGATAACTTAAATATGAAAAGACTAAACTTATGCTATGAGACACAATATAAATCCATGGTTAGCATCTTGAATATTACAGGAAATATAGTTGCATACTGAAATAAAAACCATAACAAGGATGGGACAAATAGTCCATCTAGGGTGGAAACTCCAAACATGACAGTTTATCATATGAGAAATAGGATGAAGCTATACACAGACTAAGGGATTTAGGAAACAACCCCTCTTTAATGGTGGTCCAGACACCTGTAACTAATACAGAGTAAATACCCTGGAAGAACTTAAAGAAAAAATAATACTGAGAAAACTTCTGTAATGATAGAGTTAATGTACCTGTGTAAATAAGTTAGATATAGGAACTAATTATGCATATTTAATAACAGATAACTGCAAGAGAATTCCTGAAGAAATATAGAGTAAAATCAATATTAATTCTTATTCTTATTAACAGAGAAAACCCTTCTTGAGGGAAAAAACCTTTTAATTAGGGTAAATTTATAAACAAGCAGTATCATTCCATTACGCAGGGAGAGAGTGCAAGAACTCTGTTTAGAGATATACAATTTACTATGCTTACAAAGTAATTTTGCAAACAATTTAAGAGAATTACAAAAAATATCCTGTATAATCTAAGTATGATGAAAGTAAATAGAAAATACCCATTTCAACTGAAAATCCACGAAATATGCAACTGTATTAACTCAAGCTTTAAGAAAAATTATAAAGTCGAGTATGTCTATAGGACAGATAACCAAAAATTGATTCACAAAACAAACAGAAGTTGGGCCCATATAAAATCACAAACTATGAGAGTATCCTAAAAAAGAAATATTTGCAAATAGAGGAATAGAGTATTGTTGTCCAAAAGTAAAACCGAAAGCAGCGCTCAGACTTGAGCAAGACTTACTTTCACCATTATCAAATTACAGTAAGCCCTTGAAGGATTTTTAAACCTAAATTAGTGCATGGGATCCCTGAAGCTTGCAAGGGTATGCATGGAAACTTCAATGAAAAATAATTAACAAAACCAACTTTATTCTGGACCAAAGAATGATAATTATGGGAAGAGACTCTCCCGAAGGCTCTCAGAATACTTGGAATGGCGAGAAGAACATCACATATAGAGGAATATGAAATGTCTTGTGTAAATCTAAACATTGCAGGAGAGGGTCTGAGTCCTCGAGTGTACATGCATGTTGGAGGGAAAATGAATTAGGGAAAAATTGTATTAAAACCAAGAAGGGGATTAACGTAAAAACTTGACATCAAATAGAGGCAAAAAAAGAAGATGAACTTACCTTTCATGACCAGAGTGTGGGGAAGAGGAACTAGCAAGAATAAAGAGACAGTGAACATTAATTAATTATCTATGGATAATTTCATACTTTCTAAGCGTCAGAACCCAATTTTGAGATAAAAGAGAAATAAATATTACATATTCTCATCAATACCGGAGCTAGAAGCACCACAGAGATGAACTGTGAAAAATCAAAACCCTAAGAGGTCGGATTATGCAACCCGGTGAGCGCGAACCAACAGCATCTCAACTCCATTACCAACAACTGGACTGCAAGAAGGCAGAACAGGAACAACTGGACAGTCACTACTATACTGTCCATAACAACCATGAAAATATGTGTGGCATAACTGTTAGGAAAATACATATGAAAAAGTACCTGAGTGATCAGAGGTGGAATCAATGCTTGAGCAAGAAGGGCTTGTAGAGCTCAGCTGCCTCGTAGCAGTGACAAGAAATGTGTCGAATGGCTAAAGTTTTGGCATAGGGTTTCACCCTAACTGTCCCACCCAGATTCACAGTCATGGATCCCAAGGTTAATCAATGTCGTGAAAATGAAACAAGTGTCAAGCATCAAATATTCACAATAAACAAATGTTACGGAGGATCCCGAGTACGAATCATCAAGTGGCATATATCATAGGTTTAAGTACTATGTTTAATAACACAGATCAAAGCCCTCATGGCTATCATTATAATCCGTACCAACTTGAACATGTTGGGCTGCTAGTTTGTTATTATTATTATCACTTTTTAACACCTATTTCATCCATTTCTACCATTCTTTATCGAGTAATTTATCATGGTTTATCATATAATTCCATTTTATAATTATTTATGCTCTTATGGATAAATATTATTTCTTCTCCTTTATTTTTAATAAATTGATGATTATTATGCATGATTTTACCAATGATGGTTTATTAATAAATGTGTTGTAACATCACTCACCATTTTAGCCTCCAAGATATTTTCCAGATTGCAGATTTGATCTCCAGCTCATCATTAAATATTCCAACTCAGAAATTCACTGGAATAAGAAGTGACAGTTTTGCATTGAACGATTTGGGCAAATGGAGAAGAATCTGGAAAATATGAAACATGGGTTTTGTCAGAACGGACCGAATTAACTTTATTGATGAGAAGTTTTCAAAAATTTGGTTTGTCTTAAGAGAAACGGAAGGTTCTCTGAAGACGATTTTATGAGATTCGCTATTGCGGCCTATTGGCCACCTATAAAATTTGTTCCATCAAAAGGTGGCCAAAACATTGTTTAGCCTTCAAGGAACAGTTTCATTGTAGAAAAGTGTATCTCTTGAAGCCTCTGGAATACATCATATCCTTGTTTCAATCTTCGCTGCTGTTCCCATTTTACACTTAGAGATCCTGCTGATTCCCAAAAAGAGTACGGCTGCAAGCACCATTTTTCCCTTCCTCCTCTTCAAAAACTAACCTTTTCTTCCTATCCTTCCATTTCCCATGAAAACCCCTCATTTTTAGTTTCTCCCCTTTCCACTTCATAAAAACCCTTGATAAGGTTTTAAGACTCTCTCTTAACCTTATCGAAAGCCTCAAATCCCTTTCAAAATCCTTGAAAAACCCATTAAAATGCATATTTTCTATGTATTGGGCTTAAGCCCCCTCGGGCTAAGTCTCTCACCGTTTTCATCCATGCGCCCTGGCGCCAGAACGAGACGCCGAGTCAGTCAGGCGCTTATCCGTTTTAAATAATATTTCTCCGCCCAAAGCATAAAACTTTATGTTATTTGAAACTTTGGGTTTTTAAAATATTTTATATTATTTCCGCCGGCACGAACTTTCAACCACTCCGCACCTTCGATCTGATCCGCAGATCCGACAGTGCGGAATCCATCTCCCCGGTGGTCCCCACCAGCCGTGCCCCGTTGCCCAAAAATAGCGTGGTTTTCATTGCACCAACTTCGAGCGGAGGGCGGTTTTTTTTGAATCACCAGTGATTCCATACACTTATCGCCACGTGTCTTGGGTACTATTTTAAAAACCTTCGTTCATCACGCATTAAATTTTGGACGAGGACGCCTAGCGATATTAACCACAGCCGTCAGATCTGAACCCGCCCATGCAACGGTTATCGCTCGCCAAATATGCTCGATGTTTAAAACGGGCTATGGCGCGACATTCAATCAATCTCCATCGTCGATTTGATCTGCAGATCGACAATCCATATTCCATTGCCCTGATTCGTTGCCCAGTCAACGATTCTCGCTTTGAATTTCAACTTCCTCCCCCTACCGTCGATCTCTGCGCGATCGATGGTTCAGATTCATTCTCCTTTCTGCCTCCTCGTTCAATCTCGACCGTCGATCTCTGCGCGATCGATGGCTCGGATTTAATCTTTTTTCCGCCTGTTCTATGATCTCTCCCTACAAATCTTGACCATTGGATGATGCCATCCAATGGCCACGCTTCCTCCACATGCCATTGCAGCAATAAAACCTATATATGCCAAATTTTTTAATAGCTTTTTGTATTTTTGTAGGGTTTTAATGGTTTTTTCTGCTTTGCTGAAGAAAATTTCACAGGTCGAGGGTGACGATCCTCCTGCCTGCGATTCACCATGAAATCACTTACAGGGTTGTAAAATTCGCATTTTACCAATGGATTCATGAGGCATTGGTGTCATTTGACCCCTGTACATCCCTACGCACCAGAAAACACAGTTAATCGGGCAGCAGTCAGAGAGTATCAGTGATAAAGGCCAGAATGAACCAGGACGGATGGATGGAAGACATGTTATTAGGGATCATGGCTAAGAATGTTTATCAAAAGCCTAATCCCCGATTCAAAACACAAGTTAAAGAAGATCTAAAGGGTCTTGTAAATAGGAACGCCTCCACTGCCACAGAATGAGGCAAATTGATCCCTTTAGTTATCACGACGCCACCTATGCCTAAAAATATTCAATCAGAAGTTGAATCTATTGATCAGGCACCTACAACTTCACAGAAAATCAAAGGCTGCCGAAAAAATAATACTAATCAAGGGTATTATCTCCAAATTGTCGGCAAAACTATTTTAAAGGTTAAAGAACAGTCCAGAAGCAGATATTTTCAATCATTAGGCCTCGAAAGACACAAACAGAGTTATGAAGTAGAGTTATAAATGATTACATTCCCACCTTATGCCTTGCCTGGTTCCCAAAGGCCAAGAATTGCATTGATTACATAATTAATAATATTTGACCCCTGGGAAATCCTCCCACCTCTTCATTCTTCTATAAATAATTCTGTAGAAGATGAGAAAATGTTGGTCTCTAGACATCTGAATGTATGTAATATTTTCTGAAGCTATTGATGCCCTGTTTGAAACTTGAAGATACATAAGCTGATATGAGAAGTTTGAAGTTGTAAAGACCCACCGGGCTTGTTGATTGTAACTGGTTCGAACATCAAATACAAGCTACTGATTTATGGGATCCTAATTTGTGTCAATGGTGATGTGTTCCTCATTGTCAATTGTTATTTTTCTTAATGTTTTCATTTTTTTCATTTTCTCGAATAAAGAGCAGCAAACATAGAGCTAGGATTTACTCTCAACAGTACCCTACTCTTACTTAAAGCTTTATTGTCTATGTTTTCTTCATTTTAAAGTTCTCTTTAAAGAGTGCATTAATGCAGGTTGGTTTAAAGGTACTTGCCTGATCTAAATTTCTCTTTGTCACTGTTATCTATGTTTTCCTTATTGAATATGTTGAAAGCAAGGTAGTTTAAAGGCACTTACCTGATCTTAAGCTTTTCAACTGTTTTTAATGTTTTTCTAACTGAAAATACTTCAAAGCAGGCTAGTTTAAAGGTATTAACCTGATCTCAGAATACTTTTATGTTTTTCCTTATTGAATATGCTGAAAGCAGGATATTTTAAAGGCACTTACCTGATCTTAAGCTTTTCAACTGTTTTTTCAATGTTTTCTAACTGAAATTACTTCAAAGCAGGCTAGTTTAAAGGTATTAACCTGATCTCAGAATACTCTTCTGCTTTTCTTTAAGTGCATGCTAAAGCAACATAGTTTAAAAGAACTTACTTGATCTCAGGCTGTTTCACTATATCTCCATTTGTTTGTTCTTCATTTCCTATCTATTTCACTCCATAAAATCACCTTAAGAGATCCTTTGACATAAGTGACTTGCCCCATGGATCCTGCTTAAACCTTGCTGTCCAATTAAAATCCTCCTATGACTCCATAGCCCAATGGGTTAAAACTGTCTTTGCCTTTTCTATCATCCAAATCATTCCTTCACCTGCAGACACCTCCACCCTTCATTTTGAAATTGCCTTCACCTTCATCATGTCCTTGCCCAACCAAAACAAACAAAAACAAAACCCAAGCTCTTCATAACTAGCCTAATATCACAAATTAAGCTATTAAATATCACATCTTTAAACTCATTCATAGAGAGATCCCTCTCTGGATTCAGGAGGGCTAGATCCTAGAATCCCAAAGTTGGTTGAAATAATGTTGCTTCTGTAGTTTTAGTCTTACCAATCTGCTAAAATTACAGATTCCCAAAATTCCTGGTGACTCCGCTAGGGAACTACTTCCCTTAAAAACTTCATAAAACTTGTGAGTAAAAATAATCCTTTTCAAGCATTGCCAAAGAATGGTAATCATGATAAAACTTATTTGAATCGGTGACAAACTAGGTAAACCCTAGGATTCTCCTAAAGACTTTATCCAACCTTGAAAAATCAGCTGGCTTAGCCATAAGAGTAAACTGTCTTTGTCTCATAACCGTAGCTAAGTTTTCAAACAGAGTTAGGATATTCTTAAAAAACCACACAACTGAAAAATAACTCAAAAAACCTGAAAATATTTCAGATTGGTATTCAATAAATATGGTGGTGGACCATAAGACCTTTTACCTCTGAAAAGAGCTAAAAAATTCCACTTGGTGACTCCACAATCCTGAACAGACCTTAAGACTCCACTGGGAAGAACCCTTATCATTGTAACACCTTTCAAACTCAGTCACAAGACTGCAAGATTAAAATTTTTCCAAAACAGACTAGTTAACCTCTTAAATATTGTCATACCTGGTTGAACTTGTCTTGTTTATTTTGGATATAAAAAACATAGCATAGTGGCTTCTAGAAAGATTCACACTAGAGCCTATCCTGACCCTGATCCACCTGTGATAGTTGATAACCCAGACAGTATCCTTAGGAAGTCCCCTAAGATAAATTTGTCAACCGTTTTCAGATCACCCTTGAGAGCCAATTTTGTCCTTGAAAATATTTCAGCTCTACAACAATCTCAGGTTGAATTAGTAAATCCATTTAGAACTAGGTCTCTTGGTGATTTAGATCAGTCAGATTCTGAGTCTTCACTATCATCCACACAAACAAGTGAACCTCTTGGTAGTAGAGAAATAACACCTCCTGATTTGCATTTTCTTCACAACTTAGGTGCCCCTCATCCAAGATCAACTCAGCAGTCTATTCCTGGTCCATCCACTTCTGCTCACCCTACATTCATTTTTCAAACCACCCCACTTTAGCCCACTGTCCCTCTTGTAAATCCACCTCCACCTCCTGCCATGGCTGCATGGTATGCTCCCCTAGTCCTTCATGTACCACTAGTCAATCTTCCACAGGACTATCAGTCCAAAATTCCATTATATGATGCTAAGAATGCTACAATTGCATCACAACATGTGGATAAGATGAATGACTACTTTTACAGAAATGAAATTGATGATTATTCGGTCAAACTTAGGTTATTTGCTCAGAGCTTAGGGGGAGAAGTGAGGAAATGGTTCAAAGGTTTAACCCCCCATAATATCTGTGATCTACAAGCCTTCCATCAAACATTATTAAACAAATGGGAAGTAAAGAAAAACCCTCTCCAAGTCCTTTCGGACTATAAAAATCTTCACAGAGACACTGGGGAAAGTGTGCAAGCTTATTGCACTAGATTCAATAGTGTGTATAATGCACTTTCCCCAGAACTAAAACCTCCACAAGGCTCAGCTTTAAACAATTTTCCCGAAGGGTTTGACCCTGAGATGGCCTATCAACTGAGAGAGATAGATTTTGCAACTATTGAAGATATGCAAAAAGGTGCTCTTTTTGTGGAAGTCAACTTGATGGAGAAGAGAGCAAGAATGAAAACTGAAAAGAGAGTATCCTTCAAAGAGGAAAATGTCCCTTATACTTCCAACTCAAATATGGAAAGAATGATGGAGGAGATGATGAAGAAAATGAGCATCCTTGAGAGAGCACAAGCAAGTCAAAACCAAACTGATCCTCAAAACAAGAACCAAAACCAGAATCAGAATTTTAGAAGGAACCAACCTCCAAACAAAGCTAGGGAAGATGACCAACAGATCACTCCTCCCTTTCATCAAAACTATATAAGTGAGGTTGAGGAAACAGAGGAGATAATAGAGGAAGATGATATCAACATGTTGGGAGTATATAATGATGACTTTGAGATTCATTTTGATAAGGAACAAGGTTTTCATACCCCTTATGATGACAACAAAGATGATAATGCAAGTTGTTTTAAGGACATGGAAAATGTCATCATAGAGCCTCAAAAAGAATATGACCTTAGAAGCAAAACCAGTCAACGAACTCCCAACACCAAAACCTCTGACAAATCTTCACAAAACAGCACTACAACCAAGCCTAAAATTGTCAAACAAAGGGATAAAACAGTAGCTGTGAATTCTGATAGAGATAGAGAGAAAGGCACTCAAAATAATGAAAAACAGAGTGCGGACATCAGTAGTACTACCACTTCAGCTAGTACTCATGTTAAGACCATTTTGTCAAAAATGAGTAGAACAAGTCAGCAAGCTGATGTTGCTGATAGACTGGGAGCTAGTAAGGCTGAGAAAAGTTCATCAAAGAACCAGATTCTTTTCAGCCTAGAGCAGGAAATTTCAAAGATCAGAATCTATGTTCCCCTGACTAAGTTAGCTTCCCAGAATGTACATAGGAATCAAATTTTGAAGGCTTTAAAAATTGAGGATAATAATGACTTAGTCAATCTTAATGATGACCAGCCAAAGCTCATTTTTGGTCCTAAGATTGAAGGTGTATATCAAGAGGGACCTGTACCTCCCTTTTATGTGAGTTTTAATGTTCATGACAAGATCCTGCATAATGTTATGCATGACTCTGGAGCCTCGCACAACCTTATGCCAAAGGTGATAATGGAAAGGCTAGGATTAGAAATAACCAGACCTTACAAGGATTTATATTCTTTTGATTCAAACAGAGTAAAGTGCCTAGGCCTGATCAAAGACCTTTGTGTGAGTTTGACCCAAATCCCATCCAAGTGCATGGTGATGGATGTTGTGGTGGCTGATGTCCCTCCTAATTATGGCATGTTATTGTCAAGATCATGGGGTGCCAAGCTGCAAGGTACCATACAGATGGACGGAACATATGCCACTATTCCTGTTTTTAGCCAGCTCAGAAGACTGTACATAGAGTCACACATGAAATTCATGGTCAGTAGCCCAGAAAAGCCTGAAAATTCTCCCATTTATTCTGTCCATACTGACCTGGATTCGTTTATCTTTTGCAATAATGAATCCACAAAACAGTCAGAACCAGAACACAGTGACTCAGATAAACATTTAGAGACCCCAAATCTAGAAATAAATGCAATTCTAGATATGGAAGAAAACGAGAGAGAAATTTTGGAACAGCACGTTGAAACAACGGACCAGAGTGAACAAAGCCAAGATGGAAAACAACAGACTGCCCCTCACGCTCAGCTCCATGAAAAACCTGAGAAGGTGAAACAAATACAACTAAGTTCCGAGATTTCACAACAAACCTTGAGCACGATGGTTGAAGGGGACAATAACCAAGACGAAACTGAAAATAGTCCCCTGTGGAGTATGTATTTTGATGGGTCATGCACTAAAAACAATGCTGGTGCAGGTGTCTGGATTACCAACACTGAAAACAACCACACAGAAAACATTTCCTGCAAATTAAACTTTCAGTGTTCCAACAACATAGCGGAATATGAATCCCTTCTCTTAGGCTTACATCTATTAAAAAAGTTAGGAGCCACAAGAATTAATGTGTATGGGGATTCAGAACTAGTCATTAAACAAGTCAATGGGGAATATAACGCAAATCATCCCAGGCTTAGAGCTTATCGAAATGATGTCATGGACCTTTTAAAAAGTTTTGAGGAGTCCAAATTGATTTTTTTTCCAAGAAAAATAAATATTGCCGCACACAATTTAGCTTTTGCGGCTAGAACATGCTTAACGCCATTTGAAACCAAAGACTATACAACTCAAATTAAGTTTAGACCAGCAGTGCCAGATAATGAAAAATATTGGCAGGTCTTTGAAGGTGACAAACAGATAGAGGAATTTCTGCTGGGCAGGAACGAATTTGAGTCATCTGATTCGGATTCTAAATCTGATGAAAATTTCCTAAACAAAAAGTCCCCTGAAAAATAAAAACCATCTGGTCCCGTAGAAATCAACATGTTAAATAAAAAACTAGACACTCATACTGAAGAGTACAAGGACATAGAAAACGAAGACATTGAAGTATTGTCGTCAAAAGACAAGAACATACCTAGGGGGCTAGCACCGTTAGAAGAACTCTTTGGTTTTAATGATGTAGCAAAGAAGCCCACCGTAGAATACACAAAGTTTGAGGTCGAGGAATGCAACATAGGCACCGAGGATCAACCAAAAATGATTAAATTGGCTAAGTCCTTGCCACCAGACATGAAAGGGAAATACGTTGACCTGTTTAAAGAGTTTGTCGATGTGTTTTCCTAGAGCTATGAAGACTTGAAAGCCTACGATACAGAAATCATCCAGCACAAGATCCCTTTGAAAGAAAACCAAAAACCCTTTAAGCAAAAACTACATAGAATTAATCCAATACAACTGCCTCTAGTGGAAAAGGAAATCAAGAAAATGTATGAGGCAAGAATCATTGTGCCTGTGAGGTTTTCAGATTTGGTTTCTAACCTTGTAGCCGTGAAGAAAAAGACAGGAGAAATCAGATTGTGCATTGATTTCAGAAACCTTAACAAAGCCTCCCTAAAAGACAATTACCCTTTACCTAAAATGGAACACATTCTACAAAGGGTAGTTGGTTCAAAGAGGATTTCTCTGTTAGATGGTTTTTCAGGGTATAACCAGGTTTTAGTACTCCCAGACGACCAACTCAAGACAGCTTTCACCACTCCTTGGGGCATTCTCATGTATGTGAAAATGCCTTTTGGATTAATGAATGGTGGGGCCACTTTCCAAAGGGCCATGGACATTGCATTTTCAGAGGAGATACAACACTTCATTGTAATTTACCTTGATGACATAACAGTTTATTCCAAATTCTATGAAGAGCATCTAAAACATTTAAGAAAGTTCCTTGAAAAGTGTAGAAGGTTTGGGTTATCTTTAAATCCAAAAAAGACAATGTTTGGCCTTCAGGAAGGTAAACTCCTTGGCCATATCATATCAAAAGAAGGGATTAAAATAGATCCAAATAGAGTTGAGGGAATACTACAGATTAGCCAACCAAGGAACATAAAAGAATTGCAGTCCTTTATTGGAAATATTAACTTCTTGAGGAGGTTTATTCCCAACTTAGTAGAGCTCCTTAGAAACATGACTAATATGCTCAAGAAAGAAGTAGGAGTGAAGTGGACTGTAGAAACCAAAAAATCCTTCGAATTGGTAAAACATGCACTCACCCGGGCACCAGTACTAGTTAGCCCAGACTTTTCAAAAGAGTTCCTTATTTTCTCCTTTGCCTCAGAGCATACTGTGGCTGCAGTCCTGTTGCAGAAAAACCCAGAGGGACAGGAACATCCCATTGCTTTTTTCAACAAGGCTTTAAGGGATGCACCCTTGAAATATAACATAATGGAAAAACAGGCCCATGCTTTGGTAAAGGCCTTAAAGGACTTCAAGGTGTATATTCTACATTCCCACATCATTACCTATGTACCTAATATAGTGGTAAAAGAAATATTGTCACAAGACCCAGATGGAAAGAGAGGTAAATGGATTGCTGCTATATTAGAGTATGATTTGGAAATCAGACCAACCAAACTTATTAAAGGTCAGGGCTTAGCTCAACTAATGGCTAAATCTAATCTACAAGCCCTTGACATTAACATGGTAGATGCCTTGGATGAACAGGAAGAATTACCTGCTCCTGTTGTCGAAAGGAAGTTTCAAAACTCACCTTGGTACACTGATATCTTGTATGTGCTTGCAAATCTTAATGCTCCTCCTGATTTATCAAAAACAAAGGCAACGTTTTTAAAGTTGAAAGCTAGGAACTATTGCATTTTAAATGAATGTTTATACTGGAAAAATGCTGATGGTTTATTGCTTAATTTTTTGCTTGAAGTTGATGCAGAGAGGATCAAACATGAATTCCATGAAGGAGAGTGTGGAGGTCATCTTTACTGGAAAACCACAGCCAATAAAATCCTTAGAGCTGGCTATTACTAGCCCACCCTCTTCCAGGATGTCCATGAAATGATAGTTGTCTGTCACAAATGCCAAATTTTTGAAGGCAAAAGAAAACTTCTTCCTTTACCATTACAACCTATCACTGTTGAAGCTCCTTTTCAATAGTGGAGCCTAGATTTCATAGGGGAAATCCATCCTGCTTCGTCTTCCCAACAAAAATGGATTCTCATAGCCACCGACTACTTCAAAAAATGGATTGAAGCCATCCCTTCTAGGAATGCCACAGATTCTATCATTATAAAATTCCTTGAAGACCATATCTTGTCTAGATTCAGATGCCCTAAGAAGATTATTACTGATAATGCTGCTACTTTTTGTTCCAAAAAGATGATTGATTTTTGTCACAAGTATCATATTACACTTGGGCATTCTACTGCTTACTACCCTCAAGGTAATGGGCTAGCAGAATCATCAAATAAAAGTTTGGTGACCATCATCAAGAAACTGCTTGAAGAGAACAAAAAATCATGGCATAACAAGTTGGTGCATGTTCTGTGGGCAGACAGATTGACCAAAAAAAAGTCCATTGGAATGTCCCCTTACCAGCTTGTTTATGGAGCAGATGTGGTGTTTCCTACTAGCCTAGGTGTACCAGTAATAAAATTAATCCAAGAAATACAGTCAGAAGAGGACAACATTATTAGGAGGATTAGTCAGACAACACATCTCCAGCAGACACGGGAAGAGGTTTACAATAGGGCTTAGAAGGTGCAAGAAAACATAAAGAAGTTGTTTGACAAAAGAAAAAAGGCTTGTTTTTTCAACATTGGAGATAAGGTACTCAAATGGGATTCCAAAAGAGAGGATAAGGGTAAACATGGTAAATTTGACAGTTTGTGGCAAGGTCCTTACATCATCCAGTCCACCGTTGGTCCTAATGCCTTTTTTCTACAAGAGTTAGATGGCACAGATATGTTTGGGGGTCCTGTCAATTGCAGGATCCTTAAGCATTACTACTGCTGAGTTCCATTTTAAAGCTTTCATTTCCATTATAAATACCATTTGCTTTGTTCAGTCTCATAAAAGAAAAAGTATAAAAACAATAAAAAGGAAAGAAAAGAGGTAAGATTGTGAAAACAAGAAAGGTACATCCCCATACCAAAAAGAGAAAGAAATTATAAAAGTGTGCAAGCTTAAATGCCACTCCTGAATAACACACTTCTAGTTAGTCAAACTATCTATTCTTGACTGATTAGTTTTAAATTTATTGTTGATAGGATAGTGAATTTGATTTTCCAAACTGCTTAATCTTGGCTTATCAGTCGGTAGATTAGGATAGAAATTGAAGGTTCAAACATGCTCAAAATCTGAACCTTAGGTTTCAAAACAGAGATGACTCAAATATGTTTTATTTTCTTGAGTCAAAAAGATCAAAATTTGGTTCTAATTAACTCAAGATCTGAAACAGAGAACAAAGGAGGAACAACTCACATAAGAGTCAGAACAGAGCTATAAAAAGAGAAGGCCATGATGAAAAACTTTCAGATATTAAGCCTTCCATTTTTTATTTAAACATTTCTGCAAATAAATGTCTTTGTGCAGCTTGTTCTTATGCCATGGATCACAGCAAGTCAAAATGCTTAATCTTGACTTGACTATTTTTAAATTTCCGTTATAGAATTTAGAGAATAAAATATGTTAGACTATTTAATCCTAAACAGATTGATAGAATAGGTAGAGAAGCATCTGAACTCAGTTGTTTAATCTGAGTTCAGGTAGAAATAAGGAGTAGAATTAGATTAGTTTTACATTTTCAAAAGAAATAAGATGTTGTAAAGAGTTTTCCAGTCCAAATGCACTCTAAATGAAGAAAAAAAATTTGGTCAGTAGGATTGGGTAGGTAGAAAGCTTGTAGATGAAGATCCATGATTTTTTATGGTTGCTAACATGTTTTTAGAGCAGAGTAAGATCATTCCAGCAAAGGAAGGATAGCCCAATGGATCAGGCATAGGTCACCCTCCCAGAGAACATAATGGATGTGGCACAGGTCAGCCTCCCCGAGAATCCAAGTCAGAAATTCTTGATGCCTTCAAGAAGGCACCATCCCCAAGTGGAGCCACTGTTGGCCACCTATAAAATTTGTTCCATCAAAAGGTGGCCAAAACATTGTTTAGCCTTCAAGGAACAGTTTCATTGCAGAAAAGTGTATCTCTTCAAGCCTCTGGAAGACATCATATCCTTGTTTCAATCTTCACTATTGTTCCCACTTTACACTTAGAGATCCTGCTGATTCCCAAAAAGAGTACGACTGCAAGCACCATTTTCCCCTTCCTATCAAAAACTAACCTTTTCTTCCTATCCCTCCATTTCCCATGAAAACCCCTCATTTTTAGTTTCTCCCCTTTCCACCTCATAAAAACCCTTGATAAGGTTTTAAGACTCTCTCTTAACCTTATCGAAAGCCTCAAATCCCTTTCAAAATCCTTGAAAAAACCATTAAAATGCATATTTTCTATGTATTGGGCTTAAGCCCCCTCGGGCTAAGTCTCTCACCCTTTTCATCCATGCGCCCTGGCACCAGAACCAGACGCTGAGTCAGTCAGGCACTTATCCTATTTAAATAATATTTTTCCACCCAAAGCATCAAAACCTTATGTTATTCAAAACATTGGGTTTTTAAACTATTTTATATTATTTCCGCAGGCGCGAAATTTCAGCCACTTCGCACCGTCGATCTAATCCGCAGATTCGACGGTGCAGAATCCATCTTCCCAGTGGTCCCCGCCAGCCGTGCCCCATTGCCCAAAAACCACGTGGTTTTCATCGCACCGCCTTCGAGCAGAGGGCGGTTTTTTACGAATCGCCATCGACTCCATACACTTACCGCCATGTGTCCCGGGTACTATTTTCATAACTGCCGTTCATCGCGCATTAACTTTCGGACGAGGATGCCTAGCGATATTAACCACAGCCGTCAGATCTAAACCCGCCCATCCAACGGTTATCGCTCGTCGAATATGCTCGATGTATAAAATGGGCTATGGCGCGGCATTCAATCAATCTCCACCGTCGATCTGATCTGCAGATCGACGACCCATATTCCATTGCCCTGATTCGTTGCCCAGTCAACGATTCCTGCTTTGACTTTAAACTTCCGCTCCCGACCGTCGATCTCTGCGCGATCGACGGCTCGAATTTAATATTTTTCTGCCCGTTCTATGATCTCTCCCTACAAATCTCGACCGTTGGATGATGCCATCCAATGGCCACACTTCATCCACATGCCGTTGCAGCAATAAAACCTATATATGTAGGATTTTTTAATAGTTTTTCGTATTTTTGCAGGTTTCTAATGGTTTTTTCCGCTTTGCTAAAGACAATTTCACAGGTCGAGGGTGACGATCCTCCCGCCTGCGATTCACCACAAAATCACTTACAGGGTTATAAAATTCAAATTTTACCAATGGATTCATGAGGCATTGGTGTCATTTGACCCCTGTACAGCCCTGCGCACCAGAAAACACAGTTAATCGGGCACCAGTCAGAGAGTATCAGTGATAAAGGCCAGAATGAACCAGGACGGATGGATGGAAGACATGTTATCAGGGATCATGGCTAAGAATGTTTATCAAAAGCCTAATCCTCGATTCAAAACACAAGTTAAAGAAGATCTAAAGGGTCTTGTCAATAGGAACGCCTCCACCGCCACAAAATGAGGCAAATTGATCCCTTTAGTTATCATGATGCCACCTGTGCCTCAAAATATTCAATCAGAAGCTGAATCTATTGATCAGGCACCTACAGCCTCACAGAAAATCAAAGGCTGCCGAACAAATAATACTAATCAAGGGTCTTATCTCCAAATTATCGGCAAAACTATTTTAAAGGTTAAAGAACAGTCCAGAAGCAGATATTTTCAATCATTAGGCCTCAAAAGACACAAACAGAGTTATGAAGCAGAGTTATAAATGATTACATTCCCACCTTATGCCTTTCCTGGTTCCCAAAGACCAGGAATTGCATTGATTACATAATTAATAATATTTGACCCCTGGGAAATCCTCCCACCTCTTCATTCTTCTATAAATACTTCTATAGAAGATGAGAAAATGTTGGTCTCTAGACATCTGAATGTATGTAATAGTTTCTGAAGCTACTGATGCCCTGTTTGCAACTTGAAGATACATAAGCTGATATGAGAAGTTTGAAGTTGTAAAGACCCACTGGGCTTGCTAATTGTAACTGGTTCGAACATCAAATACAAGCTACTGATTTATGGGATCCTGATTTGTGTCAATGGTGATGTGTTCCTCACTATCAATTGTTATTTTTCTTAATGTTTTCATTCTGTTCATTTTCTCTGATAAAGAGAAGAAAACATAGAGCTAGGATTTACTCTCAATAGTACCCTACTCTTACTGAAAGCTTTATTGTCTATGTTTTCTTCATTTGAAAGTTCTCTTTGAAGAGTACATTAATGCAGGTTGGTTTAAAGGAACTTGCCTGATCTAAATTGCTCTTTTTCATTATTATCTATGTTTTCCTTATTGAATATGCTGAAAGCAGGGTAGTTTAAAGGCACTTACCTGATCTTAAGCTTTTCAACCTTTTTTAATGTTTTTCTAACTGAAAGTGCTTCAAAGCAGGATAGTTTAAAGGTATTAACCTGATCTCAGAATGATTTTATGTTTTTCCTTATTGAATATGCTGAAAGCAGGATAATTTAAAGGCACTTACCTGATCTTAAGCTTTTCAACTGTTTTTTCAATGTTTTCTAACTGAAAGTACTTCAAAGCAGGCTAGTTTAAAGGTATTAACCTGATCTCAGAATACTCTTATTTTTTTCTTTAAGTGCATGCTAAGGCAACATAGTTTAAAAGAAATTACTTGATCTTAGGCTGTTTCACTATATCTCCATTTGTTTTTTCTTCATTTCCTATCTGTTTCAGTCCATAAAATCACCTTAAGAGATCCTTTGAAATAAGTGACTTGCCCCATGGATCCTGCTTGAACCTTGTTGTCCAATTAAAATCCTCCTATGACTCCATAGCCCAATGGATTAAAACTGTCTTTGCCTTTTCTATCAGCCAAATCATTCCTTCACCTGCAGACACCTCCATCCTTCATTTTGAAACTGCCTTCACCTTCATCATGTCCTTGCCCAACCAAAACAAACAAAAACAAAACCGAAGCTCTTCATAACTAGCCTAATATCACAATTTCAGCTATTAAATATCACATCTTTAAACTCATTCATAGAGAGATCCCTCTTTGGATTCAGGAGGGCTAGATCCTAGAATCCCAAAGTTGGTTGAAATAATGTTGCTTCTGCAGTTTTAGTCTTACCAATCTGCTAAAATTACAGATTCCTAACATGGCCGTTTTCCAAATTATCTCATTTGAAATACCAAATTTGATTTGTTCCTATTGAATGATTGATGGAAAGATATTTCAGATATTATTTTTGTGCTCAACTTAGTGTTCCTAAATTGAGGTCATAAATTATCAACCAGGGTCAGTAAACTGCTGAAGTGTGGTGCACTATATGTGCCTAGGTATCTATTTCTCACTACGTTGTGTTTAGTGTTTTTATGATGTATTTGGTTTTGTGGTTTTATGTTAAGAAGGAAAAGAACTAAATGTTGAAAAATAACAGTTGTTGGTCACACTAACAGAGCAAAGCCTATACTAGATAACAGAGAATGATAATGACTCATAGCAAGAAAATAAATCACAACATGAACTCAATAAATCATAACATAAACTCATCCAATTCATTCATTAGAAATATGTTGGAATAGCTTGAGAAAAGGACATGTTTAGTACAAATTATGTTCTCCTAAGTAAACAACCTTCTTACAATATTACAAAGAATCTCATCCATGGCTAAAAGTTTATTGGAACATAATTGGAAAAAAGACTATTTGTAACACAATAAGATTTCTACTCTGAATTAACTTTTCATGCTAAGATCAATTCATTCTGCAGCTCAACTTGTCACCACTAAACCTTATTCGAAAGTTAATGACTTTTTTCACGACATTTAGGTTACTTAATAAAAATATGACATAGATTTTAAAAAACTTGAATTTAAATTGTTTAATCTGCATAATTTTAGTGTCCTAGGAGTTTTTCATAGTGTTGAATCCATTTATACATTCAAAAATATATTTTAAATAATAAGATAATTTTGAAATTATATTGCC